>CM042215.1:2220233-2340233 GCA_023566465.1 Cottus gobio | reverse complement strand
GCTGGCTGTGAAACCTACAAGCCGGTTTAAAGTAGTCATGACACGTTAACAGAGGAGGAATATTCTTGTGTACTTGTGTACTTATATACAATGACGAGGAGACTCAACGTACTGTCAGCGTAGCGGACGTCTGTTTAGAGAATCTCTTAGAATTGTTTGTCAAAATGTCCCCGTATCAACAAACTGCCGGCCGCTAAGACACACACACACACACACACACACACACACACACACACACACACACACACACACACACACACACAAATCTTGACAGACAAGTTTTACAGAAACGCACAAGTGGGCAGAGTCCCCTTGATTGTCTGAATCACCACCATCCTGTCTGCTCTCTCTCTCTCTCTCTCTCTCTCTCCCCCTCTCTCTCCCCCTCTCTCTCTCTCTCTCTCTCTCTCTCTCTCTCTCTCTCTCTCTCTCTCTCTCTCTCTCTCTCTCTCTCTCTCTCTCTCTCTCTCTCTCTCTCTCTCTCTCTCCCCCTCTCTCTCCCCCTCTCTCTCTCTCTCTCTCTCTCTCTCCCCTCTCTCTCTCTCTCTCTCTCTCTCTCTCTCTCTCTCTCTCTCACTCACAACCTGCTAAGTGTGTAAAGTGATCTTGAGTGTGGCCGGTAGAGTAAATGCTGCATGAATAGCTGCTAGATGTTAGCTGCTAGCTGTTAGTTGTTAGCTGTTAGCTGCTAGATGTTAGCTGCTAGCTGCTAACACCTTTCTTAGAGAGCGCAGTAGTGTAACACTGTTGTTTAGTCTGGTAACTGTTATCATAAATGAAGTGTTGTAACCCTCAGAGACCTGCAGGGGGCTCGGCCTCCCGGATGGAGTGGAGGTGATGCTGAATAAATAAAACAAGAGCTGGTGAACCCGTTGGTCGCGCTAGTTAAGGCTGAATGATGCTCCACATTCGTTTATTCTTTATTTTTGGCATCATGGTGATGTTTCTAAAGGACCCCTCCCCTCCTGGTCCTAGTCGCCCTTTACTGACGGGCTTTACTTTATGTATATCGTCTTGTTGTTTTATGCTGTTCTGGCCTCTGTGGTTTTGCACGTTGTATCCCTGATCAGACTGTTGAGCCTCCGTGGGGCCGAGCGTAGTCATGTGTGATGCTGTGAGTCCACGTGGGAACTCAGTCTAATCTGGTATTTTGGGATGGATTTTAATCGTTTTAATCAACTGGCGTGTGGTTAAAGATCGTGATTCATCAACCGGTATCGACCCAAGAATCACTTCAACAACTTATGAAACATTGTATCATCATATCGATGCCTTCATCATTAATTGATGAATGAATTAATTTGTATTTCTGTTTGAATGTTGCCAGCTTTCTGCTGTCGGCCTCCAGAGAGCTGTAAATGTAATGGTGTTATTCTGCCCCCTAGAGTCAGATAGTGGTATTACATCACAGGATGTCTGTAATCACTTGTATATTTATTTATTATTATCTTGTCTTCCAGCACAGCGGAGGGCTTCTTCTCGCGCTCCGACAGCTCCTCTTCCGGCTGGCAGACGTTCCTGCAGGCGCTGGGTTACTTCCTTCAAATGTTTTTCGGTTCTGCCGCACTGGGAACGCTCACTGGCCTCATCTCAGCCCTCGTATCCTGTGTGTGTGTGTGTGTGTGTGTGTGTGTGTGTGTGTGTGTGTGTGTGTGTGTGTGTGTGTATTTATCTTATTTTAAATTCCCTAACTCACTGGTTAGTTTCTAAAACACTTTGATCTGAGGAAGACTCCTTCTCTGGAGTTTGGGATGATGATCATCTTCGCGTATCTCCCCTACGGTCTGGCAGAGGGCATCAAACTGTCTGGTGGGTAAACACACACACACACACACACACTCACACACGCTCTTCCCGGGCCTCCTCTAAAGCCCTACTTTCTCTCCGCCCACAGGAATAATGTCCATCCTGTTCGCGGGCATCGTGATGTCTCACTACACGCATCACAACCTGTCCCCCGTGACCCAGATCCTCATGCAGCAGACCCTGCGTACGATGGCCTTCATGTGTGGTGGGTCACGCCGTCCAATTAGATTCAGTTAGTCGAGCCTGCTGGCTGCGAGGGGGCGTGGCCTAAGTGTGTGTGAACACGGAGAGGTTAGCGTAATGCTGCAGCTAGAACTTTAAGCATCTGTTCATTGAAAGAAGCTTCTGCAAGAGTTTGATTGACAGGCGGTTCGTCCAATCGCCTGTCGAGTACTTTTCTTTCAAGTGAATGCTCTTTTTTTCACAATAAGTTTCTTTGATGTATGCAGACGGCAAACACTCAAGTTGTTACACGTGTAACAACTTGAGTGTTTGCCGTCTGCATACACTAACTTTTATACTTCACAATACCCTTTTTCCTCCAGAGACCTGCGTGTTCGCCTTCCTCGGCCTCTCCATCTTCAGCTTCCCCCATAAATTTGAGATCTCCTTCGTGGTCTGGTGCATCGTAAGTGCTCTTTGCGTTTCTTCTCCTAAATGGTCGTCGATGGTTTCCAACGCGTTCTACGGTTCTCTCTCTAGATTCTGGTTCTCCTCGGCCGGGCGGTGAACATCTTCCCGCTGACGTTCCTGCTCAACGTCTTCAGAGACCACAAGATCACGCCCAAAATGATGTTCGTCATGTGGTTCAGTGGTGAGACGGCACCGTGGATCTAATGTCTGAAGAATTACAGGAAGTCAGCTCTTAAGGCGGCGGCCATGCTATGGATCAAGACCCGAAAGAAAATCATATTTTAATCATTATTTATATTTTTAATTTAATTATATATATATATTTTTATTATTTATATATTTATTTAATTTAATTATATATATATATTATATTTAGATTTTTTATTATAATTTATATATATATATATATATATATATGTATATATATATTGCGATAAACGATATTGTCATTTTAAGACATAATTATCATATATTTCAAAGAGCAATTGACTTTAAAACAAAATTAACAGACCATGTCATTTCAATGTGAAAGAAATATTAAAATATTCTAAATTAAATTATACCACGCAACCAAAACAATACATTAAATGGACTCTCAGGTTAACAAAAACGTGTCTGCCCAAGTCTTAAAATGGGAAAAGTGATTTATTTATATTTATTTTATGAACATTCGTTTGTAAACAAACCTGCGTGTAAACACAACAGGCGAGATCCTGAGGTCAGATCAATAGTGATCACAGTCCAGTTCCATAAATCAATCGTATGATAAGTCAATAATGTTATTGGGACAGGCCGAGAAAAATTTGGTGTGTGTGGAAAAAAAAGTGGAAATCTGACATTTTATGGACAATTTTGTCCATAAAAATGTCAAATTTCCACTTTTACTCATCAATCAATAGAGAAAATCAATCATCCGATTAATCATGAATGTCTGCTCCTCCGGTCCAGGCCTGCGGGGCGCCATCCCCTACGCGCTGAGCCTCCACCTGGGCCTGGAGCCCATCGAGAAGCGGCAGCTGATCGGCACCACCACCATCATCATCGTCCTCTTCACCATCCTGCTCATGGGGGGCGGGACCATGCCGCTCATCCGCCTGATGGACATCGAGGAGAGCCAATCACGGCGCAAGAGCAAGAAGGACATCAACCTCAGCAAGACGCAGAAGATGGTGAACCACACACACACACACACACACAGACAGACAGACATAGGAGCTCAAAGGGCACACACATCAAAGGGCTGATTGTGTCGATGTGAAGGACACTGAGGTTCATTTCTTCCTCTCATCCCTTCTGCTCCTCCTTTTCTCCCCAGGGTAACACCATCGAGGCCGAGCACCTGTCGGAGCTGACGGAGGAGGAGTACGAGGCTCACCTGTACCAGAGACAGGACCTGAAGGGCTTCATGTGGCTGGACGCCAAGTACCTGAACCCCTTCTTCACCCGCCGGCTCACCCAAGAGGTGAGGCGCCGGGGGGGGCACGTTCTATGAAGTCTCCTCTTCCTCCTCCTCCTCCTACGTCGTCTTCTTTTTTCTTCTCCTCTTCCATTGTCTTCTACTTCTGCTTTTGTCTTTCTTATTCTCCTTCTTCTTAATTCATCCTTCTGCTTCTTCTCCTCCTCGTCTTCCTTTTCCTTCTTATTCTTCCTCCTCCTCCTCCATTGTGTTTGTGAGATCATCACCGTAACAACAACACACTCCTCCGTCCGTCGTGGGAAAGTAAAGACTCCTTTAACAAACACTTTAAATATTTACCTCCGCATTCCTGGTGTGTGTGTGTGTGTGTGTGTGTGTCACAATAATAATAATTTGTCCGTTTTGCATAATATATTTAATTATAATATATATATATATATATATATATTTATATATATTTATTTATATATATTTATTTATTTACTATATAAATGAGTTTAATATCACAACCATGTGAAGCAGCCTTTGTATTCACAGCCTTAGTGTCATAGTGACAAATACGAAAAAGCCCCAAAGGAACCCTCACATGACTTCCATGTTCTCTCAGTATTTACAAGCAGAACCTTCAGCGCTCTATCATCTTGGCTTCTGGCTGCCGGGAGACTTTATCCTCTTTGTGTGTGTAATGTGTGTAACGTGTGTAATGTGTGTGTCTCACAGGACTTGTTGCACGGCCGGATCCAGATGAAGACCTTGACCAACAAGTGGTACGAGGAGGTTCGCCAGGGACCCTCCGGCTCCGAGAACGACGACGACGAGGCCGAACTTCTGTGAAATGGAAGGAAAAGAACAATGACTGGACATTGTGTGTCCCTGAGCCGTGTGTGTGTGTGTGTGTGTGTGTGTGTGTGTGTGTGTGTGTGTGTGTGTGTGTGTGTGTGTGTGTGTGTGTGTGTGTGTGTGTGTGTGTGTGTGTGTGTGTGTGTGTGTGTGTGTGTGTGTGTGTGTGTGTGTGTGTGTGTGTGTGTGTGTGTGTGTGTGTGTGTGTGTGTGTGTGTGTGTGTGTGTGTGTGTGTGTGTGTGTGTGTGTGTGTGTGTGTGTGTGTGTGTGTCAGAGTCACATGCACTTCTTTGTTTGTTCCTCTGCCAACTTAATGTGACAGAGAGAGGTCTCACTCTGCTTTTTTTTGTTGTGCACAACGTGAGCGGAAATCAAGGTTCGAATCAAAGTGCAGCTCCAGTAAAACTGGATTTGTAAAATCAAAAATGTGTTGAAATGATTGGAAGTCTTTCCTGTTGATCCTGAGAATCTGAAGCTCGAGAACTAATTGTAAAGCAATACTGCACCTGGTTTGAAACGTCCGCTCAGAGGGGAAATGAACACAATATCCCTCCAAGTTGAATCTGTTTCTCTTCGAATGGCTTCCTGAGATTTAATTATCTCCGTGTCTCCTCACTCGTCTGCGTTAGCGTTAACATACATCCATACATACGTGAGGAAGATTAAACAGGAGGACTCCCGGCACACGGAGAAGAGGCGGCGGATGTTAATGAACTGTCGGGTGAAACCAATATACTTCTCATGAAGCTTCACACCTGCAGCAGAACAATCAGCCTCCAGCCGGCTTCTACAATCACGTTTCCACTTTCCCTCCAATTATCCGGTGTGTGTTTACTCTCCGTCTCCGGGTGCCTCGTGCGTTGTGTACGTTAAACTTGAAATTTATTTTGTATTTCTTTCACACTATGGTTTTCAGAATGAAGAAAAGCACCAATGAATGTGTAACTGGATTGTGGATCTATTTTATTTTCTATTTATTTGTGTGTTTGTTTGTGGGATAAAAGGTTTTGATACGAGCTCTATGAGCAGAATTATGAAACTAAAAGAGTGTAATAAAATAAACATGTTGACATGTTACGTGTTGTATCGAATGCTGCTTTCACAAAGAGCTCCACCTCTTCACGAAAAGCTCCGCCTCTTCACAAAGAGCTCCGCCTCTTCAAGAATAGCCCCACCTCTTCACAAAGAGCTCCGCCTCTTCAAGAAAAGCTCCGCCTCTTCACATAGAGCTCCGCCTCTTCACAAGTTTTTTGTGGAGAAAGGGAAAAAAAAATACTTTTTGAGAATCCTGACTATTGACTGTTCATTTATTTTATTTTTTTATTTGATCTGCTTTTTTATATAGTTGATCATTATGATTTATTATTACCTGTCTATTGTTACATTACATTTAGCTGACGCTTTTATCCAAAGTGACTTACATGATATACAGTAGACCGTAGACACAGCAACGGTGAGCAATGAGGGTTAAGTGTCTTGCTCAAGGACACAACGACATGGACTGCCTGAGCCGGGGTTTGAACCTCCGACCCTCTGATTGAAAGACTGACTTGCTAACCACTGAGCCACAGTTGGGCTAAACATGAGCAATGAAAATGCATTTGCCTGTTAGATTAATGTTTGTAGTGAGAAGGTACAACCAGCAGGGGGCGGTCTGAACCCACATCATCGGTCTATAAAAAATATCACAGTGGACAAAAGTTGCATTATCTCCTTTTATTCCGCAGCTATACAGTAACCTCTCCACTGTGCATTATGCATTATGTTTGCATTGGACTAATAAACACACATTTACAGAACAGAAATCTAAACATTGGATAAAGCAGGTTAAACAAATAAATTGTGTTCCATATTCGTTTAAAGAGATGTTTGTTAAATTACACACATTTTGACAACAACTCAAAGATATCAACATGAAACTTCACCACTTCATTACTGACATTAAGAGGATTTATTGTATTGCAAGTTTTATGAAATTGTTTTATTTTAATATGCAAATGAGGCATTATCTATGATCCCTTTCCAAATAGCAATCAGTGTGGCCTAAATGAGGGAAGGTAATTACATCCTGCTTTACACAGGTGAGGAATTACTGCCTCACACTGGCTCTCTGGGAGCCTTTGATTGCGTGAACATGCAAACATACACGTGTGATGGATTTACGGTTGAGGCATGTGGACCACAGCAGGGGAGTTCACTGATTAGCATGCTTTCAATCAGAGATAATGGACTTCTTTTTGCAATCAGAAGCTATTGATCATGTGTTAAAGCTGCATTCTCTCTCCTGACCACCAGGGGGTGACTCCTCTGGTTGTATAGAAGTCTATGCTTCATGTGTTAAAGCTGCATTCTCTCTCCTGACCACCAGGGGGAGACTCCTCTGGTTGTATAGAAGTCTATGCTTCATGTGTTAAAGCTGCATTCTCTCTCCTGACCACCAGGGGGCGACTCCTCTGGTTGTATAGAAGTATATGCTTCATGTGTTAAAGCTGCATTCTCTCTCCTGACCACCAGGGGGTGACTCCTCTGGTTGTATAGAAGTCTATGCTTCATGTGTTAAAGCTGCATTCTCTCTCCTGACCACCAGGGGGCGACTCCTCTGGTTGTATAGAAGTCTATGCTTCATGTGTTAAAGCTGCATTCTCTCTCCTGACCACCAGGGGGCGACTCCTCTGGTTGTATAGAAGTCTATGCTTCATGTGTTAAAGCTGCATTCTCTCTCCTGACCACCAGGGGGCGACTCCTCTGGTTGTATAGAAGTCCATATAAATGACTCTACATCTCTCTTGATGTCTGTGTACAAGTATGCAGACATTGTTTTACATTATATTACATTATTATATTAACAGTGAGATGACAGGAGCATGTTGTTCTGTATGAGTTGATGCACAGCTGAGGATGAATTCATGTCTGCAGACGGATGCATGCAGGCTTCACATCTCTGGACCACTGAGGATGTGACAGAATGAACTTTTCTCTGATTTAGGTTCAATAGGTTGCCATGGGAACCGACTGTAGGTCAGTGGTGAGTGTTTTTTTTTATTATTTATCCTTCGAGTCTGATTCTGTCGACGGTCACTTCCTCCTGAGGCGCAGGAGGGTGTCAGCACAATGGCTTATATTATATATACTATATATTATGTTTTATTATAATATATATTATATAATATATATTTTAATATATAGCATATATAAGCAAACTAATGCTGAGGATTTTAAAGGACTTCTTCTTCTATTGCCATAATAATAAAAGCCAACTCTCACTTCTTCCAGCAGCTCCCTTTGATCCTCAAAGCAGAATATATATATATATATATATATATATATATATATATATATATATCTGAACCTCAGCCTCAAAAAGCAGACAAATTAGAGTTCAGACGTGGATTCGGAGGAAAGCAATATTGTGCTGGTAGCAGGTCAGCTGTGAGCCAGAAGGGATTTGGTGGTGTTGTGTGATGCATTGTGGGTCGGTCATTACAGTATATTTCCAAAACACGCGTGCACCGGTTACAAGCAACAACCCGGTAATCACAGCTTTGTTGCAGGAGGAGTGCTGAGCAAGTGTCAGCGGGGGGGGCAGCAGAACCCCCGTGTGGCTCGGTGGGCTGACGGAGTCCCGGGGAAGAGATTCTGGAGCCAGAGATCTGGACTGGAGCACGGACACGGTCCTGCAGCGGCTTCGGGGTGGAGGCTCCTCAGCATGAAAGGGAGCTGGTTTTAATGCCCCATAACTTATAATATAATAAATTATATATGTGATGACTGACAGCGGCTCGCTTGATGCTTCGGTCTCATGTGCTGCTCGTATGGAATGTAATTAGAAAATATGGAATAACGTAGCAATTAATTCCACTTGAATTCAAATTAAATCCATTACTGAAGCATGAAATGTGATCAGAAACGACATATTGAGTGATCCACACTCTTAGAAGTGAAGGTGCCAACTAGAACTCTTCAGTTTGCCATCATACGAGATAACCCTTTATGGTTCCTGGTAGAACCTTTTTTACAGGTTCCACTTAGAACCCTTGAAGAGGGTTCTGTACCCAGAACACAACATAAAGCATTAAAGCAAGAACACTGAAAGGTTCCTCCCAGAACCCCCTGTGACAGGCTCTACGGAGAACCCTTCTATTGTGTAATGGTTCCATGCAGAACCCTCTCTGGAGGTTCTATCCAGACTTTACACCTTTTCAGGGTGTTTTAACAAGAACCCACCCACGAGAACCTCTACACTCAAAGGGTTTCATCTAAAAGATGTTCAAGGGTTCCACCGAGAACCCGTTTGTGTTCCAAATTGTTCCTCTTGAATCTACCCAGGGGGTTCTATTGTTTCATAAAGAACCCACCCAGGGGTTCTATCAAGAACCCGTTTGTATTTCAAAGGATTTCTCAAGAACCCACCCAGGGCTTCCACTGAAAGCCCCTTTTTGGATTAAAAGTGTTTCTCTTTATAGAACCCTAGAGGTGGGTTCTACAGGAAACACTTGTATATTCCGAGGGTTTCGTCTAGAACCCTAAAGGGTTCTTTTGGATCTTCATGATTTCAGCACCAGAGGACAGACGGGTAAAGGTGAGTTATATGAGAGAGAGAGAGAGAGAGAGAGAGAGAGAAATGGACTTCTCAGCAGAAAGAAGCATGATAGCGGTCGATGACTCTGATGAGCAACGTTTTGGTGCTAATTAGACGGCTTTATGATATTCATGGTGACCTTGACATTTTATTAATAACCAGTATTATACTCACTGGATTGAAACACCAATTATCTTCGCCCTCTGTCTCAGTCACGAGTCTGCAGCCAGTATGGTGAGCTGCCAGCATCAAACTGGTGTTGATGGGAATGTCATTAGTTCAGCAGGTACTCGGTCATAAACCCATAATGGACAAATACCATTTTTAATGACGCTAAATTAATCCCTGTATCGCATTATTATTCACCCTGAGAGGAGACATAAATGTGTGAGGCAAAGTAAATAAAAAATATGAATATAATAAAGAGGTGAAAATTAAACACCTATTTTACAGTGTTGACCGTAAAATAAAAGTTATTTCCCATAGATGTTGACTTGTTGATGGTGGCGCTAGACAGAAACACATAGCAAGGCCGCGAGGGACTCGTCCTCTGAGCGCCATGTGGATCCGGAACAAATGTTTCCTGTCGTTCCAAACCAAACACCAACAGAGCGCCGCCGCTCCGGGTTTCTAACACACGGCACTGTGAGATCTTCATCGGCACCGATGCACGGAAACACGGACGTTTGAGCTGTTTGATTCTCTGGCCGCCTGGTTAGCGTCAACAGAAGAGGGTCTGAAGCCACGTTAGCTCCCCATCGCGTGCTAACCAGGTGGTTAACCAGGCGGCTAACCAGGCGGCTAACCAGGCAGCTAACCAGGTGGCTAACTATGTGGCTAACTATGTGGCTAACCAGGCTGATAACCAGGTGGATAACCGGGTGGCTAACCAGGCGGTAACCAGGCGGATAACCTGGTGGCTAACCAGGCGGCTAACCAGGTGGCTAACTATGTGGCTAACTATGTGGCTAACCAGGCTGATAACCAGGTGGATAACCGGGTGGCTAACCAGGCGGTAACCAGACGGATAACCAGGTGGCTCCTGTCCGTGCCGGAGCAGCAGCTGCATGTAATCTGATTCCCTTTAAAGTGAGACACAAACCGGGCTGTGTGCGTCTGTCAGATGCCCCGGAGAGAGCAGCGCCTGATTGATTAACCGTTAGAAAAGCCCAGAAAAAGACCTCTTTGTCCGTTGCGGTCGCTTGAACCACAATCACTCAGAGCCATTTGGCTTCCCTTTGCACTCCTCGGAGAAGAGTAAAGAACGTCAAGCAGCAAAAATAAATAAATCTGCAGTAAATTGGGTTAACTTGCTGAATTTTGTGTCTTTACTAAAAAGCTCTTTCTCAAATCCATCAGCAGTGTTAAAGCGTGTTAAACTGGTATCAATGGGAACAACTTGGTCACAGGTGTTGGTTCACCTGTACACTATAATTAACTAGTGGAGTGCAAAACCAACCAACTCTCTCCTGACCACCAGGGGGCGACTCCTCTGGTTGTATAGAAGTCTATGCTTCATGTGTTAAAGCTGCATTCTCTCTCCTGACCACCAGGGGCGACTCCTCTGGTGGATAGAAGTCTATGCTTCATGTGTTAAAGCTGCATTCTCTCTCCTGACCACCAGGGGGCGACTCCTCTGGTTGTATAGAAGGCTATGCTTCATGTGTTAAAGCTGCATTCTCTCTCCTGACCACCAGGGGGCGACTCCTCTGGTTGTATAGAAGTCTATGCTTCATGTGTTAAAGCTGCATTCTCTCTCCTGACCACCAGGGGGTGACTCCTCTGGTTGTATAGAAGTCTATGCTTCATCTGTTAAAGCTGCATTCTCTCTCCTGTCCACCAGGGGGCGACTCCTCTGGTTGTATAGAAGTCTATGCTTCATGTGTTAAAGCTGCATTCTCTCTCCTGACCACCAGGGGGTGACTCCTCTGGTTGTATAGAAGTCTATGCTTCATGTGTTAAAGCTGCATTCTCTCTCCTGACCACCAGGGGGCGACTCCTGGTTGTATAGAAGTCTATATAAATTACTCTACTTCTCTCTTGATGTATTCCCTCAGTAAACATTGTAAACATGAGTTTATGTCTCAATCTCTAGTTTCAAGTCTTCTTCAATACAGCATGATGTTCATTTAGTAAATTATGCTCATTTAGAGTCAAACAGACCATAAAGCAGGGTACGCTTTAGGGGCGGGGCTACAAGGTGAAGGTTCTCCATGAAGCATTTGTTAAAGTGTGTTATCAGGTTCAGAATCATCAAAGCCTTCAGGAGGAGAAGCTCTGAGAGGTGATTTTGATGTGACTTTAAATCCACGTTAACTCGAGCGAGTCGAGTCTCTTTGCAGTGTGCTTAAAAAAAGAAAAGAAAAGGGTGAAGGTGAAGCGCTCATTGTTTTTTCCGAAGCACGTGTTCTCCGGCCCACTGCTCTTCTCCGACGCCACTTGGCCTTGGCATCCTTCTCATCATCCCACACTCCAATGATCCTTTTTCTCTCAAATACCTCAAATCAAAGAACAGCCTTGGGCATTGTTGCTGCTTTGAAAAGTCAAAGACGTCACAGGAACACGACATGAGAACGCTTGAAGAATATGTATTTTATTCTATTGTATCATACGTATAATAGGTGATAACCTGAAGGAATATTAGCTCTCTAACTGTCCCTGGTAAATAAATAGCAATGCACAGACACATTAATATAGAATATAACTGACGTCACCTCAAGCTTGTGAAAATTAACTTTCTGGAACAACAACAACTATCTGAACGACACATCTGGTGCCCGGTGGAGGAAAAGCATTAAAAACTAATTAAACACAAACATTCAGCGTGCTTTAAAAAATCTATTAAAAGATTATTTTTAGTTAGGAACATTGTTATTGTGGCACACAATAAAAGCAGATATACACATCTAGAAATGTTTAAAGTATCTATATGTACTCTCATTACCAAAACTCTCCATAAAAAACATTCAAACACATTCAAGCACTCCGGAAGTCATAGTTCCTCAAGGATTTTTCCCAGAAGTCATAGCTCCTGATGGATTCGTCCCAGAAGTCATAGCTCCTGAAGGATTATCTCGGGCTCCGGCTGTGTTTCCCTTCACCACGGCTCGTTTTTAACTTCCTTCCTTCCTTCCTTCCTTCCTTCCTTCCTTCCTTCCTTCCTTCCTTCCTTCCTATGTTACGTTTTTACGCAATTTACATATTTCAAACTGTTGTTTTCGTCATGACCCCTTTCACACATAAAAGGAACATTACACTGAATATTACACCTGTCAATCACAGTCGTCTCCAGTGTTGCCTCTTCCAGCTGTGAAGAGAACATCGTACTTTTCTTCAATATTTGTCCGCATTAACAAAATAATGTTTAATTTTCTCTTGAGAAAGAATGAGTTGCTCACAGTATAAAAGGCCCATGTTAATGTCATCGCCAGCAGCAGTTTTATATTCTTCTTCCATATCTTTATTTTAGATATTTAACCAACAGTTATTTCTAATTTTCTTTAATGTGGTCATGAGGGAAAGTGCAGCTTCAGACCGCGTGTCTTTCTATTCTGATATCCTTATGTCATTATGCTTTTGAAAATAGTTATACTTTCTTCATTTGTTGGATTGATAATTTGCACTCATCAAATATATATACATTTTAACTTAACCCGTGTGGTGTCGACCAAAAGACGTCACGCGAGGCCACATTTTCTTATTACACTGTCAGACTCATTTTCAGATTTTCAGATGTGCCCGACCGATTTCCCATCGGTCGGGCCCCTCGGTCGGGCCCCTCGGTCGGGCCCCTCGGTCGGGCCCCTCAGTCCCCACAAACATCTTAAAGTGACGTCAAACCCCGGCTCAGCCAGTCCATGTCGTTGTGTCCTTGAGCAAGACACTTAACCCTAATTGCTCACCGTTGCTGTGTCTACGGTCTACTGTATAGCATGTAAGTCGCTTTGGATAAAAGCCTCAGCTAAATGTAATGTAATGTAATGTAATGTAATGTAACATCATGGTGATTTCTTTCCTTTAAAAAAAAACAATTGCAAATCTAATTAATTTGAATATTTTCTCTCATTCAACGTGTGCTCCATCGTGATCATTGTTACGCTAAAAACAACTTTCGACGATCCAGCTGCTCTTTTTCCTGCGTGAACAAAGAGGATTATGGCCCTTTTAAAAAAAAAATTCTCATGACGCAGAAGAAGAACCGAAACCAAAGTGAGAACGTGTTCTTTGAGCCGTCGGAGTCCTTTAGCGAACGGGCGACGCTCAACGGGTTCCTGTCGGCGACGCCCTTCCCCGTCCTTCGTGTAATCCGCCCGGCTGTTTGCCGTCTTTGTGAGGAGGGACGTGTCTCCGGGGGAAAAAGGAGGAAACGACATCATGATCTGTTTCTTGATGAGCGAGCCCAGAGACTAGGACGGGGGGCTCTACCTCGAGGCTGGAGGTATCGCAGAAATCCCCCCGGGAGATAAACTGCAGGCGAGGGACAGCTGGAAGCCTCATCGGTTCAGGATCGCATCACGACGAGAGGACGGTTCCTCCAGACTGTCAGAAAACATCTGTTTCCCTGTCACTGTACATCATTTGGTGTTTGATGGACTGTCATGACCTCGGGTCACAGGAGCCAGGATGAATGAAGGATGTGGTGCGATCGTACAGACCTGACCAGCCAATGGCGGCTGCTTTCCTTCTGCATCACTTTGCTGTTTCACTTTAAACGTCTTCACATGCGATGAAGATGATGAAGAGCGTGCTAACAACACCGCCAGGAAGTTGTTCTCATGTTGTGTCATTTCAGTGAAGATCTCATTTTCTTGAAGCCCCGCCCCTATTTGCCAACCCCAAAAAATACAAATCCTGTAACAACAAAATCCTCAGTTTGAATAAAGAGATTAATATGAATAGTTTTGTATCATATTGCATCATTTCCATCCTCACCAGGTTGTGTTGTTTTGAAGAAGCTCTTCACTTTCTCTGAGACGGTGCTGATGCTGATTAGGATGCGGTGATGATGTCATTCTTCTTCCAACATGCGCCTGTAATGAAGTGCAAACACTCGCATCATACGACACTGATTAGTTTGTATTGTTATTGTTTTCTCTGCCGTGTGGAGACGGCAATAAAGTCCAATTTTATTTTTTGCCCTTCTGCTCTCATTTTTCATCGAGCACATTCTGCTGCTGTCGATTTGCTTTCATCAGTAATGTGCAGAGTCACCTGAGTGTGAGGATCCTGAAGGCACCACCGCCAGGGGGTGCCGAAGTAACCCTGGGTACGGCCAAGGTGTGTTTCTGTGCAGGCAGACGCTGTGCAGCCGAGAGGAGCGCTTCCGCAGCTGCAGCTCATATCCCATCAAGCGACGCAGCTGCGACTCATATCCCATCAAGCGACGCAGCTGCGACTCATATCCCATCAAGCGACGCAGCTGCGACTCATATCCCATCAAGCGACGCAGCTGCGACTCATATCCCATCAAGCGACGCAGCTGCGACTCATATCCCATCAAGCGACGCAGCTGCGACTCATCCCCGATCAGCAGCAGATAAAAGCCAGTCTGCTCCCGGACTCCGGCGTCGGGTGAAGCGTGCCCCAGTCGAGAGGTGTTCCTGCTCCACGCCAAGACATCTCCTGCCCTTCAGGAGCGCTTCCTCCGCTACGCCACGAGCCGAGCTACAAGCTAGAGGATCATCAGCGAAGCCACAAGTCACGAGCCACGAGCCGAGCTGCGCGCCTCGTACCAAGATCCGAGATCCTGCTCCCGGACTCAGCGTCCGGCCCCGAAGCCGCCGTACCTGCGGCTGAGTATTCCCCTGCTCCTTTTCCCTTACCTGTGTGTGTTTGGAGAAAATAAAGGTCCGTGATTACACGCTAACTATCCCGTCCGTGTTTGCTTTTGGGTCCTACCCGCATATCCTGACCCTGAGGTCCATGATCAGTCTCTGCAGGCCTGATGTGTTCATCTTTTCATGAATATTGCAAGATTATTTTTTTGCAATAAATGAAGCCACAAGGAAATAAATGGAAATTGGACTTCAAGAGGGTGAAAAATAGCACACACTTCCCATCATGCATTGGGCTAGTCTGACTCACCTGCATGAAACCATATCAACACGATCAATAATGCTGCAGCCACTGTGTTATTAGAAGTTACTAGTATTAGTCACTGTTATTAGCAGTTATTAGTAGTATTACTAGTGTTAGTCACTGTTCAATATTGTAGAAAAACAAACTGCTAAAAGTAGAAAAAGAGTCAAAGCCACACAAGTCGCAGTATCCTGACTTATATTCCCTGCATTGATGTGCAAAGCTTTAAAAGAAATAGCATCCTACACTTCCCACAATGCAACAGGATAACGGGCCACGTTCAGAGTGACATTGCTGTCGCAGGGGGCTCTTTACCCGTCCGTTATGAATCCGGTCTGTGAGTATTAGGAACTGTTGTGCAGCATTTAATAACCCTTCAGATGCATGAATGTCTTCCCAGCTTTCAGGCTGAGCTCCCGATGACGCGATAACCATCGTGACGGATTGTGATGCGTCCAATCGGTGGCTTTTTAAAAGTGATTGTCCACCAACGCCGTGTTCTGGATCCTAAAATATTATTTTCCCCCTATAGCTCACGGCTTTATGCTGCTTGAGGGAATAGACACAACCTATATTTTAAAATGAAAAAAAGAAAATGCCCTGAAGGACTTTTTTATTTTTAATTACCGTACAACTAAACCGTGCATCGCTCATTTCTTTCTGAACAGCGACTCCAAACAACATTTCCTTCTTCCTGTCACGTACTGGAATGATATATTGTTAACAACGCACAACACATGGTGTAAATTCTACGCTTCAGGCATGTGTGCTCATCCAGCGGAGTTGAACTGAATGAGGTTACTGGAGGGAAGAAAATGTGGCAGTGGACAATAAATTATGGAGTAAAAATCAGAATATGCTCCGATAACACACACCGATAACACACACCTAACAGGATGCATCCGAGGGGATTTTATGGGCCGCACTTGGTATTCTTCATATTCATATTTCTCATGTCGGAACATGTTTTCTTTGGAGCGGTTGCAATTATGTTTAATAACTTCAATAATGCATCGAGATATGTGTCAGTTCCTGAGTCAAAGATCTCGGGCTCACTGATTTTTGATTTGAGTCACTGAGAGAAAACCACGAAGGCCACGAGACAAAGATGGTCAAATATGGTCATTTTATGAATGTTTTTATTGCCTCTATTAGTCTGTCCATCCTCCATGCTCAGGATAAAGCTAATCCAGGCTAAATCATGAAGGAATGTAAGATGACGTAGGCAAGATACTGAAACACTGAGATGTGGCGACTCAGGCTCTCGAAGGGAAAGAGGTGAAACATATAGAAGGGGGTGGGGCATCAGCAAACCCTTCAGGGCACTTCCTCATGTTTTCTCCTGATAGGGCAACCTAGAGGGGCCATTTGGTTTGTTTTAACATGGGGCCACAATGGGGCCGGTCCCAACAGAACAGGGAAAATTAGAATACATGTACACACTTTAAGCATAAATACAATAATCCATGGACGTGAGCCAACGGGTCTGTAGATATGGTTGAACCACAGTGTAAATCAAAAGCTTTAGATTACTGTCAAAAGTCCCAGATTGTTATTTCTTGTTCCCTTTACAGGCAGTACATGTGTGTATCAGTACATGTGTGTATCAGTACATACTGTACTGGTACATTCTGTACTGTACACTGTAAATACAAAAAAAAGTTTCCTGTTAATTGAGAATAATTTGACCTTCAATAATTTGATATTCAGGCAGGTATATTGAATGAACCAACATAAGGAATGCCTTTTAATCGAGTCAAAGTAAATAAGGGGCGGGTTTATAATTAGGTCATCAAACCTTCAAACACATTGAGTACTATCGTGGGAACTTATCCAACTTGTTTGGGTGCATACTGACTGGTTTAGCCGAGGATGAGCAGATTGGATCTGACTCAATGAAAAGGACGTAGGAAAGATGTTGAGCAATAACTGTAGGAGGCACGTAACTAAAAGGAATATTTATAAACTGTTTATCAACAAAATATGATAAAAACATCAGAGTCTGAACATTTACTGACTCTTACATAAACCACAGACTGCCATGAACCGCTATTAATGTTGTCTTTTTCCTCTTAAGACACACAAACACACACACACACACACACACACTATTACTGTATGTTAGTCTCTATTTTAAGACGTTCTTGAGGCTTAAACGTTTAATCCAGTTAAATTTGTACTTTTCAGATTATTAAATCCGCCCTGAAGGAATGTCAGCCGAGTGTGCAAGGTCAGCAAAATGTAATGTGATTACTTAATGTCAAAGTCACACACTTTCTCTCCTACATTCGTCTCAAGAAAACCAAGCAAAGAACTACTTCTGTGTGAGAGTGTGCGACCTCGATCTCGGTCTGATGATGACGATGATGAGGAGCCGATGAGGAGGCAAAGGTCATATTTCTGAGGTTTCAAGGGTCATATTTCATCCAGTGTGACGCCAAGATTGTGTCCTGTTGCCTCCAGATTCTAATTGTGAATAAAGAATCTGTTTATCGAGATCAGTGCTAAACCTTAGCTTGCGCGTGCAGCCTGGAGGTCTAAGGTTTGGAAACCGTCTTGGAAAATAAAACACGGCTTTGCTCGCATCCAACTTGTGAGACATAAATAATGATATCTGATCCTGGATGTCCGGTTAGAGTCACATGCTGTTTCTTTTTGAACACCAGCCATTTTTCAGCCAAAATTGCGAATGTTTTTTTAATCTCATACTAAATCCTGATTATACTGTACGGTGGCCTTGTTAGGACATCTCACACGGAGCTCGACACACTCAGCTCTACATTTCGTCAGACTTTGCTCAACGTTGATCAAACCAGTGCAGCTGCTCTGACACGAGGGAGGCCGAGCAGTGAGTTGATGTTTTAAGGCCACGTGGCCACCAACTGCCAGATGTTTTTTACCCGATGGCTCCAAGTGAAACAACAGGAGGATCAACAGGATGTAATATTGGGGAGAACACATCTACGCCAAGTGTCACGCAGACAGGTTTCAGTGTCGGGCTCACAAACCAAACCATTCACCTACCAACGCTTCTTGTCTTGGACTTGCATGAGTAACACCGGTTGATTGTTGTGAAATTATTCCTGGTGCAATTTCCCCGGCATCAGTATTGTGTGTATGGAAATGTGGCAGTCAATCATCAGGAGGTGCAGGTGCGGAGGATGATTCATTTGCAGATGCTGGGTTTCAATAATCTGCAAAAAAAAAAAAAAAAAGATAATTCCAGCACAACGATGTCTCCTTTTATTCTACATGGACAACATTTCAATAACAATTGATCTTCCTCAAGGTTTAGTGTGAGAAATCTCTGTAGTTAACTGGGTTATTGAAAATATACACGTGAGGATAATATACCCAATCGTTCAATAACACCCATATGAACACATGAATATGAGGATTACATTCACGTTTCTGACAGCTGAATGTGAAAGAAGAGTTTTCATTTGAACCGGTACATCTAAAAATGTAAATCTTTCTCTTACTGGCAGAAATGGGCTTCCATTGCTACTACTGAAGGAGCAAGAATAAAACCTTGTTTTAATAAAGAGCTTCTGCTTTGGCCTCGACCAACTTGTTAAAAATACCTTGTGTCTTCTCTGTATTCCTCCACGAGACACTCGGCAGCTTTATTCTCCAGTTAGGAGCTTTAACTGGCTCTGAACTTGACAAGGCCCATAATTAATAACCCGAATCTTGAAATCAGCAGCGATCTTCTTTCAGGAGTTGAACCCTGGTACAGCGGCGCTCTCTGAGCCGTGGACAAGCGCCTGAAGCGCGGCGCTTGTTATCGCAGCTGTTGCTGGAGGTTCCTTATCGCCGCCACACTGTCACATTGCTGCTGGTGGTTTCATTTGAACCCGTTTACCAGAAAACCACACGGGCCATAAATCACTGCGTCCTAAGCATGACTCGTCGTTCAGCCTCGGCTTGTGTATCGTTGTTAAAGGCTCTCAACGTCTCGTGGGAAAACCTTTCAAGATCTGACGTGTCTCCGGAGGGAAGATCCACGATGAAAACACCTCTGAGGTTAAAATGAAGCGCACGTGACGATGAGCTCGTGCATTTTTTATCTTCTTTTTGACGTGTATGTATGAAGCTGACTGCAAGACTGAGGAAATGAATGATGGCATTTCACTATCAAAATCTCTTTTTTTTAATATATGTGTTTTTGATTTTGGACCCAGGCGACACTATCTTTTTTAATAAAGTGAATTAGTGATGAATCGCCCCTCGTGCATGATTCATACATGAATAACAGTCTATTTTTTTACAAACGATCTGTGATGAAGACGATGCATAGAAATAGAAATCCATAGCAATACATCCTCCCCCCACCCCCACCCCCCCACCCCCCCACACACACACATATACACACACACACACACACAAGCACACACACAACATATCACAAATCATCAGGGGAGCGTATGTCCCCCGGCTCCCTGCAGCCGGGATGGGTTGTATATTTGAAAAGCGTCTAATCTCATTCACTGCCAGACAGAGAACCAAATTAGACTAATATCCTCTGCTGGAGAGTGACAGGTTTATGGATGAGAGATATGATCTTAATGCTCAAAGATACAACTATTTATATTGGCAATGGAGTGCAATTTGTTTCGATGCTGTGCTGCAAACAGTTTAATTCATTCTGAATTAAACTGTTTTCGGGGAGTTAGAAGCGGCTGGAATCGGAGCGCAGGAGATATAATAAATAGATAGATTAAATATTAGACCGAGTTAAAAACAAAGCAACAAAGGATGATCCGTCACACTGAGAGCACTGTTACAAGCAGTGACATTGGGAATGACCTGCCACCGAACCCGAAATGACTCAACTTCACTGTTTTACTCACGGAAATGCGAAACATCCTTTGTAGCTGGTCGCTTGAATGCATTTCATCAGGATTTTAACTTCCTGTGTGGAAATTAACTTTTATTCAACTAATCCCACAGTTTAACACGAGCACATCTCTTAAAGCGACAGCGCTCTCTCCACATGTGCTCTTAAAGCGACAGTGCTCTCTCCACATGTTTTCTTAAAGCGAAAGCTCTCTCTTCTAAAGGTCAAAACAAAACATTTCTTCCCCTCCATATATATGTATATATATATATATATATACGGCTGTAGGCACAGCTGGAGGCACAGCTCTAGCTACGTCCGGCTCAGCAGCGGTTTACAACCCGCCGTGGCTTGTTTATGAATAAATAAGACTGCAGATGTAAAAACACAAACAACAAGATTTTTTTTTAATAATTTGTCAAAAAAAGTATAAAAAGTCATAGTACGTCAAAAAGTCATAGTATGTCAAAAAGTAAAAAATTATAATTTGTCAAAAAAAGTATGAAAAAAGTCATAGTATGTCAAAAAGTCATAGTATGTCAAAAAGTCATAATATGTCAAAAAAGTCATAGTATGTCAAAAAGTAAAAAAATATAATTTGTCAAAAAAAGTATGAAAAAAGTCATAGTATGTCAAAAAGTCATAGTATGTCAAAAAATTCATAGTATGTCAAAAAAGTCATAGTATGTCAAAAAAGATTTTTTCTTAATAATTTGTCAAAAAAAGTATAAAAAGTCATAGTACGTCAAAAAGTCATAGTATGTCAAAAAGTAAAAAATTATAATTTGTCAAAAAAAGTATGAAAAAAGTCATAGTATGTCAAAAAGTCATAGTATGTCAAAAAAGTCATAGTATGTCAAAAAAGTCATAGTATGTCAAAAAAGATTTTTTTTTAATAATTTGTCAAAAAAAGTATAAAAAGTCATAGTACGTCAAAAAGTCATAGTATGTCAAAAAAGTAAAAAAATATAATTTGTCAAAAAAAGTATGAAAAAAGTCATAGTATGTCAAAAAGTCATAGTATGTCAAAAACGTCATAGTATGTCAAAAAAGTAAAAAAAATATAATTTGTCAAAAAAGTAAGAAAAAGTCATAGTATGTCAAAAACGTCATAGTATGTCAAAAAAGTATGAAAAAGTCATAGTATGTCAAAAAAGTAAAAAATATCATTTGCCAAAAAAAGTATGAAAAAGTCATAGTATGTCAAAAAAGTAAAAAATATCATTTGCCAAAAAAAGTATGAAAAAAGTCATAGTATGTCAAAAAAGTCATAGTATGTCAAAAACGGAAAAAAATTATAATTTGTCAAAAAAAGTATAAAAAGTCATAGTATGTCAAAAACGTCATAGTATGTCAAAAACGGAAAAAAATTATAATTTGTCAAAAAAAGTATAAAAAGTCATAGTATGTCAAAAAAGTCATAGTATGTCAAAAACGGAAAAAAATTATAATTTGTCAAAAAAAGTATAAAAAGTCATAGTATGTCAAAAACGTCATAGTATGTCAAAAAAGTAAAAAAATTATAATTTGTCAAAAAAAGTATGAAAAAAGTCATAGTATGTCAAAAAGTCTTAGTATGTCAAAAAAGTCATAGTATGTCAAAAAAGTCATAGTATGTCAAAAAAGATTTTTTTTTAATAATTTGTCAAAAAAAGTATAAAAAGTCATAGTACGTCAAAAAGTCATAGTATGTCAAAAAGTAAAAAATTATAATTTGTCAAAAAAAGTATGAAAAAAGTCATAGTATGTCAAAAAGTCATAGTATGTCAAAAAGTCATAGTATGTCAAAAAAGTCATAGTATGTCAAAAAGTAAAAAAATATAATTTGTCAAAAAAAGTATGAAAAAAGTCATAGTATGTCAAAAAGTCATAGTATGTCAAAAAAGTCATAGTATGTCAAAAAAGTCATAGTATGTCAAAAAAGATTTTTTTTTAATAATTTGTCAAAAAAAGTATAAAAAGTCATAGTACGTCAAAAAGTCATAGTATGTCAAAAAGTAAAAAATTATAATTTGTCAAAAAAAGTATGAAAAAAGTCATAGTATGTCAAAAAGTCATAGTATGTCAAAAAAGTCATAGTATGTCAAAAAAGTCATAGTATGTCAAAAAAGATTTTTTTTTAATAATTTGTCAAAAAAAGTATAAAAAGTCATAGTACGTCAAAAAGTCATAGTATGTCAAAAAAGTAAAAAAATATAATTTGTCAAAAAAAGTATGAAAAAAGTCATAGTATGTCAAAAAGTCATAGTATGTCAAAAACGTCATAGTATGTCAAAAAAGTAAAAAAAATATAATTTGTCAAAAAAGTAAGAAAAAGTCATAGTATGTCAAAAACGTCATAGTATGTCAAAAAAGTATGAAAAAGTCATAGTATGTCAAAAAAGTAAAAAATATCATTTGCCAAAAAAAGTATGAAAAAGTCATAGTATGTCAAAAAAGTAAAAAATATCATTTGCCAAAAAAAGTATGAAAAAAGTCATAGTATGTCAAAAAAGTCATAGTATGTCAAAAACGGAAAAAAATTATAATTTGTCAAAAAAAGTATAAAAAGTCATAGTATGTCAAAAACGGAAAAAAATTATAATTTGTCAAAAAAAGTATAAAAAGTCATAGTATGTCAAAAAAGTCATAGTATGTCAAAAACGGAAAAAAATTATAATTTGTCAAAAAAAGTATAAAAAGTCATAGTATGTCAAAAACGTCATAGTATGTCAAAAAAGTAAAAAAATTATAATTTGTCAAAAAAAGTATGAAAAAAGTCATAGTATGTCAAAAAGTCTTAGTATGTCAAAAAAGTCATAGTATGTCAAAAAAGTCATAGTATGTCAAAAAAGATTTTTTTTTAATAATTTGTCAAAAAAAGTATAAAAAGTCATAGTACGTCAAAAAGTCATAGTATGTCAAAAAGTAAAAAATTATAATTTGTCAAAAAAAGTATGAAAAAAGTCATAGTATGTCAAAAAGTCATAGTATGTCAAAAAGTCATAGTATGTCAAAAAAGTCATAGTATGTCAAAAAGTAAAAAAATATAATTTGTCAAAAAAAGTATGAAAAAAGTCATAGTATGTCAAAAAGTCATAGTATGTCAAAAAAGTCATAGTATGTCAAAAAAGTCATAGTATGTCAAAAAAGATTTTTTTTTAATAATTTGTCAAAAAAAGTATAAAAAGTCATAGTACGTCAAAAAGTCATAGTATGTCAAAAAGTAAAAAATTATAATTTGTCAAAAAAAGTATGAAAAAAGTCATAGTATGTCAAAAAGTCATACTATGTCAAAAAAGTCATAGTATGTCAAAAAAGTCATAGTATGTCAAAAAAGATTTTTTTTTAATAATTTGTCAAAAAAAGTATAAAAAGTCATAGTACGTCAAAAAGTCATAGTATGTCAAAAAAGTAAAAAAATATAATTTGTCAAAAAAAGTATGAAAAAAGTCATAGTATGTCAAAAAGTCATAGTATGTCAAAAACGTCATAGTATGTCAAAAAAGTAAAAAAAATATAATTTGTCAAAAAAGTATGAAAAAGTCATAGTATGTCAAAAACGTCATAGTATGTCAAAAAAGTATGAAAAAGTCATAGTATGTCAAAAAAGTAAAAAATATCATTTGCCAAAAAAAGTATGAAAAAGTCATAGTATGTCAAAAAAGTAAAAAATATCATTTGCCAAAAAAAGTATGAAAAAAGTCATAGTATGTCAAAAAAGTCATAGTATGTCAAAAACGGAAAAAAATTATAATTTGTCAAAAAAAGTATAAAAAGTCATAGTATGTCAAAAACGTCATAGTATGTCAAAAACGGAAAAAAATTATAATTTGTCAAAAAAAGTATAAAAAGTCATAGTATGTCAAAAAAGTCATAGTATGTCAAAAACGGAAAAAAATTATAATTTGTCAAAAAAAGTATAAAAAGTCATAGTATGTCAAAAACGTCATAGTATGTCAAAAAAGTAAAAAAATTATAATTTGTCAAAAAAAGTATGAAAAAAGTCATAGTATGTCAAAAAGTCTTAGTATGTCAAAAAAGTCATAGTATGTCAAAAAAGTCATAGTATGTCAAAAACGGAAAAAAATTATAATTTGTCAAAAAAAGTATAAAAAGTCATAGTATGTCAAAAACGTCATAGTATGTCAAAAACGGAAAAAAATTATAATTTGTCAAAAAAAGTATAAAAAGTCATAGTATGTCAAAAAAGTCATAGTATGTCAAAAACGGAAAAAAATTATAATTTGTCAAAAAAAGTATAAAAAGTCATAGTATGTCAAAAACGTCATAGTATGTCAAAAAAGTAAAAAAATTATAATTTGTCAAAAAAAGTATGAAAAAAGTCATAGTATGTCAAAAAGTCTTAGTATGTCAAAAAAGTCATAGTATGTCAAAAAAGTCATAGTATGTCAAAAAAGATTTCTTTTTAATAATTTGTCAAAAAAAGTATAAAAAGTCATAGTACGTCAAAAAGTCATAGTATGTCAAAAAGTAAAAAATTATAATTTGTCAAAAAAAGTATGAAAAAAGTCATAGTATGTCAAAAAGTCATAGTATGTCAAAAAGTCATAGTATGTCAAAAAAGTCATAGTATGTCAAAAAGTAAAAAAATATAATTTGTCAAAAAAAGTATGAAAAAAGTCATAGTATGTCAAAAAGTCATAGTATGTCAAAAAAGTCATAGTATGTCAAAAAAGTCATAGTATGTCAAAAAAGATTTTTTTTTAATAATTTGTCAAAAAAAGTATAAAAAGTCATAGTACGTCAAAAAGTCATAGTATGTCAAAAAAGTAAAAAAATATAATTTGTCAAAAAAAGTATGTCAAAAAGTCATAGTATGTCAAAAACGTCATAGTATGTCAAAAACGTCATAGTATGTCAAAAAAGTAAAAAAAATATAATTTGTCAAAAAAGTATGAAAAAGTCATAGTATGTCAAAAACGTCATAGTATGTCAAAAAAGTATGAAAAAGTCATAGTATGTCAAAAAAGTAAAAAATATCATTTGCCAAAAAAAGTATGAAAAAGTCATAGTATGTCAAAAAAGTAAAAAATATCATTTGCCAAAAAAAGTATGAAAAAAGTCATAGTATGTCAAAAAAGTCATAGTATGTCAAAAACGGAAAAAAATTATAATTTGTCAAAAAAAGTATAAAAAGTCATAGTATGTCAAAAAAGTCATAGTATGTCAAAAACGGAAAAAAATTATAATTTGTCAAAAAAAGTATAAAAAGTCATAGTATGTCAAAAACGTCATAGTATGTCAAAAAAGTAAAAAAATATCATTTGCCAAAAATAGTATGAAAAAAGGAGGCAGTTTGCCTCCTCGGACCATGACCTCCAGCATTCACTGGGGCGTTTTGCAGCCGAGTGTGAAGCGGCGGGGATGAGAGTCAGCACCACGAAATCTGAGGCCATGGTGCTCTGCCGGAAACCGGTGGATTGCTCCCTCCGGGTGGGGACAGAGTGCCTACCACAAGCGAAGGAGTTCAAGTATCTCGGGGTCTTGTTCACGAGTGAGGGTAAAATGGAGCGGGAGATCGACAGGCGTATCGGTGCGGCTGCAGCAGTAAAACAGGCGTTGCACCGGGCCGTCTTGGTGAAGAAGGAGCTGAGCCGAAAGGCAAAGCTCTCAATTTACTGGTCGGTCTACGTCCCAACCCTCACCTATGGTCACGAGCTTTGGATCGTGTCCGAAAGAACGAGGTCGCGGATACAAGCGGCCGAAATGAGTTTCCTCCGTAGAGTGGCCGGGCTCAGCCTTAGAGATAGGGTGAGGAGCTCGGACATCAGGAGGGAGCTTGAAGTCGAGCCGCTACTCCTTCGTGTCCAAAGGAGTCAGCTGAGGTGGTTCGGGCATCTAATTAGGATGCCTCCAGGACGCCTCCCTTTAGAGGTTTTACAGGCACGTCCATCTGGTAGGAGGCCCCGGGGAAGACCCAGGACACGCTGGAGGGATTATATCTCCCAGCTGGCCTGGGAACGCCTCGGGATCCCCCAGAATGAGCTGGTAGATGTTGCGGGTGAGAGAGAAGTCTGGGTCAGCCTGCTTGACCTGCTGCCTCCGCGACCCGACCCCGGATAAGCGGTGGAAAATGGATGGATGGATGGAGTATGAAAAAAGTCATAGTATGTCAAAAACAATTTTTTTTAAATAATTTGTCAAAAAAAGTATAAAAAGTCATAGTATGTCAAAAAAGTAAAAAAAAATCATTTGTCAAAAAAAGTATGTCAAAAGTCATAGTATGTCAAAAACGTCATAGTATGTCAAAAAAGTAAAATAATATCATTTGTCAAAAAAGTATGTCAAAAGTCATAGTATGTCAAAAACGTAAAAACATCATTTGCCAAAAAAAGTATCCATCCATCCATCCATCCATCCATCCATCCATCCATCCATCCATCTATCTATCTGTGAAGCTCTGCTGGTCGTTTTTCTGCAGCCACGAGAGACTCTCAATCAATAAAGTTGTTTTGGAAACGCTGTGACATAAACCAATTAGTGCAAAAAATATATATATAAAATCTATGACAGCTTGCTAAGAGCTCCCAGCAAGACACAGCTGTGTGTGTGTGTGTGTGTGTGTGTGTGTGTGTGTGTGTGTGTGTGTGTGTGTGTGTGTGTTTTCAACGAAAGTGATGGAGGACGAAGTCTACAGGCCTCATTCTGTGAAAAACATTCCAGAGTTGATCTGAATCTAATTTGCTTGTGAAGAGTCGGTTCAGCCCTGGAATCCCTCCCTGTTGTTGCTGCCTGCTCTCCGGGCTCAGAGGGTCCAGCTTGGGACCAGATCCTCAGACTCTGAAGCCTCATATCAGCTTCTCTTTCACTTTGTAAACCATTCTTGCTCATAATGAGGATTTGTAGCTTATGGTGAAAGCACATTAGGACGTTCTTTTGATGGCGGACTTTGCTGGTGAGCTTCCAGCAGCAGACGTTACAGTTGTTTTGGATTGCTTACACACTAAAATTAAAAGTAGTACACTATTAGCAAAACCTTACACTCAAGAAGCAAAACATCAGCCCATATTTGCACAACTATAAGCACATTGTCAACCTCACACTTGTTGCAAAACACTACACTTAACATACATTACACACACAAATCTATCATGAAGTCACGTCCTTGCAATACCAAAGCACTGACTGTCAAATTACCACACCGTCCAACCAATTGGTTCAACACAGTCATCAGGTGTGCAAACACTCGTTTGCTTAATTGTAGACACACCAATCAGGTGTATAAGCACTATAAAAAGCAGCAGGTGAGTTCATCGGTCTTCAAGCACAATGGAAAGAGTCAGAGAAAGAGGAGGAGGAAGAAGACAAGAAGGTGCTCAAAGAGGACCGAATCTGACAAATGAGATCCGTGCAACACTGGTCGACCACAGAATGGGGTCCTCCACCGCCATGCCCATATGGGCCCTTACAACACAGCACTCATACTTACATTCTTGGACCAATTGCACAACATAACCGCAGCAAATCCATCATATGCAATACATTGTTGTCTGGGACCAGGGGCGTCGTTAGGCTGAAGCCCCCCTAAAATGTTCTTCAGCCCCCCCAAATAATTATTGAGTTTCTTCAGTCTGCAACATTGGTCTTGTGTAGTGTTTGGTGAATTTACATTATATTTGTACTTTGTTGATAGTAGCTTACTCTAATCATAGGGAAGTAGAAGTGCTAAAAGTGTGTTAGGTTTATCACAGCAGAGTGTAACTCGTGCAAACAGAGTATAGTAATGTGAAACGTGTGTGTTTCATATGGTAACAAAGTGTGGTTTTTAAAAAGAAGTGTATAGTTTTTACAAGAGTGTTTAATTTTGCAAATGATCTGTAGTGTTTTGCTAATTGTGTGTGTGGTTGTGCTAATTGTGTGTAGTGTTTTGAAAACACGGGCCCTGTTTTGAAAATCGTGCTTAAGCAATCAAAAAAAACTGTAAAAGGAGGTTTGCAGGTTGTTCCCGGCGTCCTGACTCAGTACGCGCTGGCTGGACCAGCTGTTTGGTTCCGGGGCGTCTCCGTGTGGCCTCGGGTCACACTGGCTGAAGGCGGTATCCAGGATTCAGGGCACATGGCATCAAACAACTATTATCAATGTGAAGATATAGTTGAGTAACGTTGAACAGCGTTTTGTCTTTCAATCAGAGGGTCGGGGGTTCGATGCCCGGCTCCGCTCGGTCACATTGATGTGTCCTTGTTAGTTAGTTCTGATGTGCAGGTGGTATCATGCATGGTTGCATTTAACAATCCCAATATGTCTGTTATCTCTCAACGTAGTGACGGCCGAGCAGCTAACGATGCTAACAGTGCAAACAACAGTGAAAGTGGAGGGCGGGTTTAATCTAGCGGGTGTTCGAATAACTTGTAAGAGTAAAAGTTTGCAGTAAGCGTTGACTTGAACATGTTTTCAAACACGACGGTCTGGACGCCGTAAAGGAGGGCAGTGCAGAGTGGCGGCTGCTAGCTAGCTAGCGGGCTAGCTGGCACGGACATGCACTCAAAGACACGTTTGCCCGGTGCATCGATCTCAACAAAGCGAGGAGAAGTTCTGATAACAGAGAGGGGGCGTGGCTTCATTACTCCGCCATTTCTTTACAAAGCATAACGGTGGTTTGCTGCTTTATTAATGCTTTGCACCTTTACGGTGTTTATGATGTTATTATTATGTTATCGTGGCTCTGCTTCCAAAAGACAGGGAAGACAACAAGTAGTGATATTCTCATTCATGGAGTCCATGAATTATATTTATGTATCATTCCTTGATACCCCAGAACAAATGACGTGCCCCTGGATATTAAAACACTTTTCATATCATCCTCAATATGTTTTTTTTAAACAAAGCAAATTACCAAAAGATGTAAACAGTTTTCACAATGCATCTGAAACTTCACAGGCAACAACAATAATAATATTATAATAATATTTCAAAATCTATATGATAGATCGATTTGTTTTATATATATATTTATATCAACATACATATATGTACAGCATTTCACATTCGGCCTTGTTTGTGTCTTAGAAACTGTGTGGGTGCAAAACCTCGGGCATGTATGTATTTGCATGAACATGCGGCAGCGTGATGCGGCTCAGGCTGACCCTGAACCCCTGAGGACCGACGGGTCCTCGTCAGGCCGCATCCTCCTGGTCGCCTCGTGCTGTTTACAGGATTAGCACAGACGTAGCATAGCGACGCATAAGATGCGTCACGTGACTCAGACCCGGCGTGTAGAGCTCCATCAATCAAGAGCATCATCAACCTCTTTAAATACTGCGATGGGATTAACGACGCTCCCGACAGGTGGAAGCAGGAAGCAGAGCAGAGAGTTCAGGCTAAGCAAAGACCGTCGTGGTTTCCTGGGGAAGCGGCCGCCATCACCTCTGCTCTGGTTTCTTAAAATCAAACGCTGCACATCTCCAGCTCAAAGTCAGACAACGAGTCACGAATACATTCCATTATTAGTTGGGAGGTAGAAACAGTCACCTTCATAGAAGCTGCATATGTACAATGACACCGCGATAGATTGCATGTCCTCCAACAGCCATAGATAGGAAATAGAGCCTTACTGTAGTGGCCATTATTAAATTATGGCTGTGTGATATCTTTCTGTCAGGATACGATTCGAGTCTCTGGAGGAGCTGAAGGAAACGAAGGACGTCTGCTGACCAACCTGAAACCTGTTTGCACTGAAACCCCGTAACAGGAAACATTTATGAAACACTTTGAGAAGCTGAAACAACACGGAGATAAAGGTCACCACGAACCCTCAACGAGGAGCAGGTACAGCTGCTGCATGGGGGGGTGGATCGGCCCCAGGTTAAGACCTCCACCCCCCTCTTTACACTTTTGAGGCTTATGTTCATGATAGTAATATGAATCAAATTTGGCATCTCCACAAACACATATTATCCACATACATGCAGACCAACGTCTACATGGAATCCCTGACATCTGACATATGCACAGTTTGAAGCAGGGAAAGCCAGCGCAGGTGACCCGGCAGGAATGGCTTCTGACTGGATGCCCGTCCAGGTTCTTGCAGTGTTTGGTTCCTCGAGGAGAACCGAAGAGAAAAGACATCAGAATCAGATTTTCACAGTTATGTTTTCCTGGTTTTGTACGTCCATCTTTGCCCAGAAGTTCAGCCCCGACTGGAGGCCAAGTCTTTGATATGTATGCTCTTACCCTGCATATTGGTATTAAAAACAGAAATACCAGAGAACGAAACATTTTGGCTTTGACGGCGTTAAAGGTGACGGTAACCTTTGGTTCCAGCATGACAACTTGCATTTCACCATTTGTTTTCCTCCTAAATCTTCTTTACAGCCAACATAAAAAACATCTTTCACAGATCAGAGTATAAGTACAATCACAGAGTTTAGTTTTTCCCCGGCTAAACAAGTGAACCATGCACAGGAGGCCACGGAGCGAGAGCCAGGAAGGACCCGGTTCCTCCATGCAGAGGTGTGCAACAGTCGTTGGATACAGAGAGGAAACCTGCAACAGCTGGAGAGGAGTGAGAAGGTTTACTTGAACCCTCTGTGCACGATGTGTGAGCCTCAGGCTAGCCTCTCTTCAGGTTAGCCTCTCTTCAGGTTAGCCTCTCTTCAGGCTAGCCTCTCTTCAGGTTAGCCTCTCTTCAGGTTAGCCTCTCTTCAGGTTAGCCTCTCTTCAGGTTAGCCTCTCTTCAGGCTAGCCTCTCTTCAGGCTAGCCTCTCTTCAGGTTAGCCTCTCTTCAGGCTAGCCTCTCTTCAGGTTAGCCTCTCTTCAGGTTAGCCTCTCTTCAGGTTAGCCTCTCTTCAGGCTAGCCTCTCTTCAGGTTAGCCTCTCTTCAGGTTAGCCTCTCTTCAGGCTAGCCTCTCTTCAGGTTAGCCTCTCTTCAGAGGCACCACTCAGCCTCCGCTCCGTTCTTGTAATTAAAAAACGCTCACGGCTCTTAGTCTGCTCGATTTGATTGGACAATGAAATAACAATGGATGCTCCATTGCTTTTATTATCTCTGCAAGGATGATCGTGCAATCGGTCTTGTGTGTGTGTGTGTGTGCGTGTGTGTGTGTGCGCACCTCAGTGTCTGTCCACGGCTGATCTCACAATCTGCTGCAACGAACTGCATAATATATTTTTGGGTGGCCGGTTATGAATCCATGCTCAAGGACCCGTTGTGGTTAAACTCACACTTTCTGAAAAAACGCTTTTATTGCCGGTCGTGTTGAGTTCTGACTCCCGCTAGTGCGACGAGGCGGAGCTGGAACGACACATAACGGGAAATTTGCATTACTCTCTCTGCCAGGAGGACCATGTGTTTGGTTGCATGTGCGTATGTGTGTGTGTGTGTGTGTGCACCTCTGTGTCTGTCCACAGCTAATCTCGCATTCTGCTCCAGCGAACTGCATAATGTATTTTGTGCGTCCGCATGCTCAAGGACCTGCTGCGGTTGCGGTGACTCACATGTTCTCACAACCAGCTTAAATCACCTGCTTTATAAAAGCCGCTGACTGCCTCTTGAATCCTCACTCACTACTCTTAATAACCGACCCCCAGCCGGAAGATAGTGATAACACAGCTGAGTGCATCGCCCCAGAGATACAGCGAGGCGAAGACAGCGAGCGCGACTCTATTTATGTGTGTTTGGCTAACGGCTCACAGGACTAGCAGCGCTGTTACTATCAACTAGCCGAGTGAGTTTAATTTAGTTTATGGCAGGATTTCATGAAATGTCTCGCACTTTTATTTACTGCATGCTTCACCGCTTGTCCTTTTAGTTTGAAGGACCTTGCAGCCCATTGGTGTCTCGACCGGACGGGGTTAGATCTGCACCTTTCTAGTTAAACTCTAAGAAACGTGATGTTTTTTGGGATAACCACATAAAGACATGAATGCTTTGGTCCAGATTGTGGCTAACTGAGCCCGCGGTGAGGTTTTTCAGGAATTATCCGACATTCAGGGTGTTCACGACTACGCTATAAAAATATAAAAGCATCGGGATGCATACGGGGTGGCGTGTCGCTCTATGAAGTGGTGAGACGGATAAATACGAAGCCATGATCATGATTCACCTGTAACTAGTGGTCACACAGGACCGTAGTCACCAGACACTGCAGAAAGCAAACACTTTAACACATTTGCATTTAGCATAAATAAACAAAACGTAAGCGGCGAGCTGTAAGCTGAACTAACGCGGGTCTAACCCCGAGGCTAAAGCCCCGGTGGGCTGTTGGTTCAGGTGGTCCGTGGGGGTTTGGTGTCGACGCTCCGCAAGGTAGAACGCTGACGTGGTAGTTCTGCTTCAGGATAATTATTTCCACGAGGAAGCGACAGTGAGGGATCCGCTTTGACAGGCAGGTACCCGGTGAAAAACGGCACATTTCCTCTCCACGCCGTTAAAGATGCCACGCTAGTCAACCACAACATGCGCGCCTGCCGGATCTAATTAATCCGTCCACGGTCTTTTTGTACTTCCATTTGTGTGACATATGCTGCCGGGGGGAACGCACCAAAAAGTGCTTGTTGGACAAACTCTGCGGTTAAGCTGGACTTGTGCACGCTGGGCTTTCTTTAACTGGAACAACGTTGGCGGGCGCTCAAGCAAAGCCTCATGTCGCTCATGTTACAAATCCCTCTGTTGATCAACGGGGCCTCTCTCTCCAAGAGGAGACCCGGAGGTAAGTGGCTCATATCCATAAATCTGTGCTTAGACGTGAAGTTGATTCATCCTATTTTAGTTTTAATGGCTTTTGGAACTCGTTCAATTTGCCCGTTTTTAGTCTTTTTGTTGCTGTTTGTTGTTGTTAGCTTCCTGTTAGCTTCCTGTTAGCTTCCCGTTAGCTTCCTGATAGCGTCCTGGTAGCTTCCTTTTAGCTTCCTGATAGCGTCCTGTTAGCTTCCTGATAGCTTCCTGGTAGCGTCCTGTTAGCTTCCTGCTAGCCTCCTGGTAGCGTCCTGTTAGCTTCCTGCTAGCTTCCTGGTAGCTTCCTTTTAGCTTCCTGATAGCGTCCTGTTAGCTTCCTGCTAGCTTCCTGCTAGCGTCCTGTTAGCTTCACTCAGGAGCTGCCATGTTAAAGCACAGACTCACAGAGAAGCATTACACACACACAGTTTTGTTCATAGTTTTTTGTACATCCTTCCTGTTGGACAAATAACACGATGACGTAAGTGAATTGATGAAATCTGGGGACGCGACCACATCGCTAAAGAGTAGTTTGGTAAACAACGTAAGCGTGGCCTTTAAAACGGTTTTAAAATGGAAACACGTCTTTTCTTGCCCAACATGTCGAGTGTATATAAGACTGTAAGACACTTTATTTTATTAAAGCATTCTAAAGAAATATAATATTTATGTTCAACAAATATATATATATATTTACCCTGATTGGTGTATTCGTTGTGTTTTTGTCTGGATATCAAGCGTTGCTACCGTGAATATTTTAGCTAAGCGGTCGCCACATGGAGCCCATTGAGCGTTATAGATCCAGCCCCTTGCATTTAACACAGCTCGTTAGACATAATTGACATTGACAGCAGCTCCTTGCAGCAGTACCTGGTTAAATGATAGGATGTCCATGTTATGTGAAGGTGGGAACAGATCTGTTCTTCCATGTTGGCTTCTTTATCGGCTTGTAACTTGTTCTTTTTTTTTTTTTGGCAGTATGACATATTTGAGGCATGAGAATTTTGACCTGAAAAGTTATAACATATATATATATATTTTCCTTTAACCCTCTGAACCCTAAAAACCCGCCAGCGGGAGGGAAAGGCATGTTTGATCCTGAAACAATCAACAAAACTACACCGGAAAAAGTAATTATCGTCAGATCTTTTGTCTTTCCGACAGTCCTTGAACACATCATGTGCAAATAAAGCAACCAAAGCGAAGCTTAAAATTGTGATATTTCATCAAAAATATTCTATTCTACGTGTCTCGTTTAAAATCTTGTCCTGAATAAACATTTTTGCTTTAACCAGATTCAATAAAATCATTACATTCTGCGCTCATCAACGCAACCAGGAAGCCACGACTGAGTCGCCTGAGACCAGCAGTCACGTGACAAAAAATGGGAATAGTTCAATAAATATATATCATGTAGAGCCTCCAATCTTTTCCCCACATTGGTAAAACGTGGAGAAATGTCATATATATAGGTTTCCTTTTTGAATTTTGTAACATATATTATCAAATTAATTCTACATATTTATGGTTTATTGCATTATAACTGTGTTAAACTGCAAAAAAGGACAGTTTGGAGTCCTCTCTGCTTTTATATGTTGCGCTGAGAAACCAGGAGCAAAAAAAAAAAAACGCCCCAAAACTGCATTGGATTCAGAGGGTTAATCAATATTTATAGTCTCTTTTTTCAGTAAGTTTTTTTGCAACGAAGCGTCTTTCAACCTTAATTTCTTGTCATCTTCTTTCCGATCCCGTCTCCCGGTCTCTCTGGGTCTGACCCTCCTCTCCCGACCCTCCTCTCCTGGTCTCCCTGGGTCTGACCCTCTACAGGAAGTCACTCTGCATCTCGTTGGACAGCTGGCTGACGGCCACCTCTCTGTGCGTGGACCCTTTCAGTATCCTGGCAGTCTGCTGCGTGAAGTTCTCCGTGGTTCTGCCGGCTTTCTCCGGGCAGGGACAGTGTCTGCAGGCCCCGTGGTTCTCCGGCAGCCCGTTGGACAACTTGGTGGAGTTGCACTCGTCGTGGTGATGCGGTTGCCCGCAGGTTCCCTTCCGGGCCGGACACAGGCACCCGCAGACCGTCCTCCGGCACAGGGCCACGTCCCGGCACAGGAACTTGCGGAAGTTGGGCTTGAAGACTAGATAGACGATCGGGTTGTAGAGCGTGGAGGACTTGGCGAAGATGGCCGCCAGAGCAAAAGCCATGGGGGGCACAGCTGTGGGGTTCCCGAACGCCGCCCACATGGACACGATCGCGTAGGGACTCCACGCCGTCAGGAAGCCGATGCAAACCGCCACGGAGAGCTGAAGGAGGACACAAGTTGTTTTAGGTTGTTTTAGGTCCGTGCGGTCAACTCGCGTCAAATAAAGAGGGAAGTTTATTTTGAAAATCTAAAAAATTCTAAAAAGCACGTAACAAGAGTTCGTTGTCACGCCGTGCAAAACTGAACATAGAGCTGAGGAAGACTTTTATTAAACATAACTAAGTATTTAATCATCTTTATTTAACATAACTAAGTATGTAATCATCTTTAGAAGAAAGAAGAAGAAGAAGAAGAAGAAGAAGAAAGATTTATTATTTTTAATTTTTATTTTTTTAATCATCTTTATTTAACATAACTATTTCATCCTTTCCTCGGCGTAACCGAGTTGTTTCCTTTGAAGAAGGAACTTTATTTAAACCAAACTGGTGACATATGTATTTAATATATAATATTTAAAGTCGGGGACGTGAACCCTTCACCTTCACGATGAGCGCGTGAGCGTTGGTGATCTTGTTCTGCGGGGACATGTGCTGCTGCACCGCCTGCCGGGAGCCGCGCACCGTCAGCAGGATGAAGATGTAGGAGAGGAAGATGACGGTGCAGGGCACGATGTAGCAGAAGAAGAAGAGGCACACGATGTAGCTCATGGCCGCCGGGTCCTGGCTCGGCGCGTCCCAGTTGATGCAGCACGCCGTGCCGTACGGCTCGCCGCCGTACTCGCCCCAGCCCGACAGCGGGCCCACGGCGAACACCACGGCGTAGCACCAGACCCCGGCCACCAGCAGGCAGGCGTGGCAGGAGGAGAACTTGTTACCTGAGGGGGGAGGGGGGAGGAGCCAGGTAGAGGCAGAGGGGGAGGAGGGAGAGTTTTGGGGGAGTGATTACTGACAGATGAGGACACAGAGGAAGCACAAGAAACAACGACTCAGCTACAAATATGCTTCCTGGAGCCTGGAGCATATTACGTATGGTTACCTGATGCTGATCACAGGCAACGAGGAGGAGGAGGAGGAGGAGGAGGAGAAAGGGGGGAGGGGGGAGGGGGGGGCAGGCGGCAGGGGAGGAGGGGGAGGTGGGGGGCGAGGACAGAAGGAAGAGGACAAGATGAAGGGGATGAGGGCATGAGGACAGGAGGAAGACAGGATAAGGAGGACGAGGGATAAGAGGACAGGAGGAGCGGTGATGGGAGAGCGGTGATGGGAGAGCGGTGATGGGAGAGCGGTGATGGGAGAGCGGTGATGGGAGAGCGGTGATGGGAGAGCGGTGATGGGAGAGCGGTGATGCCGGCGGCCGATCGGACGCCACCTCTGTGTGATTATGTAATATCAGCCCAAACATGGTTGATTCTGTAGCACATTTACATTTATGGTTGCAAAGGGTTGTTCAATTTGTCAAAGTGAAGTGACATTCACTCTCAGGAGTTTTGAAATATATCATTTAAACGTTTTGGTTCAACGCATGTCTGTGTAATTGAAATGTTTCCATGCAGTACATTCAGCTGCACACGCCTCCGTCTCAAGACACACGGCAGTGGGGTCCGTTAGCTACTTAGCTCGATAGCTCGCTAATTGATTTAGTTTTATATAAAATACAAATGAGAAGCTACAGCAGTTTTTGTTTTCTTAAAAATGAAAGTTAAAGACCGGTGTTTGCTGTAGTACCTTTTTTTAAAGGCCCATCCCGAGATGTTAAAGCGATTGAGATCTATTTCAGCTCCTCGTCCACTCAACACAGAGCCATCGCCTGCAGTCAAGTCAGAGAATAAGTGCAGAGCAATTTCCCTCTTCATCCTCCGCTCTTCCTCCCTTTATGAGTCACACTGGCGTCGATCCAGCGGGTCTTAATGGTTAACAGCAACACCGTCAGGCGTGATGAAGCTCTAATGAAACACGGGAAGGGAGAAGCACTCTCCGTGTCCTCCCAGTTTATTCCACCACTCGTACCTCGGAGCACGCTCCTTTCAGCAGGAATACAACACGAGGGTTTGATTCCCCTCCGTGGAGTATTGAACGTGTGCATATGTTTTCAATAACACATGCACAGTGTGAATCCTTTCCAAAAGCCTGGTTTACATATTTAATATAATACAAGATGATTATTTTACTGCAAAATGCTGCTCTCCTCATGATTTATGGATAAAGCATATTGTAAATCGAGTCAGTACTGTATATATATATATTTTTAAAAAGTGGGTTTCTAGAATACAAGTTTGTGAAGCATGTCTACCTGCATAGACACACCTGTCCCAGCATGCACTGCAACTTAAGGCTGCTCATCAGTCTGGTGGATTTCAACACTCCCAGCCTCTGCACATCTTGTTTTCTCTCCTCATTTTATGTTTTAATATTCAGACTCACATGACAAAGTCCTCGAGCAGAACTGTTAAAAAAGGCAACGCGGTTTATTAACTTGGAATGGAAGTCTTTGTAGAAATAGTTTGCCGTCTCATCACTTCTATGAAGTGTGTGTAGACTCCATGCTCTAAATAATAACCGCAGTAGTTTTTTTTATTACAAAAAAAACATCTTCCCCTTCCGATTTTTTTCACAGCAGCATAGAAGCTATTTCATATTTCTACAAAAATGTGAGTTTGTAATTCTGATTTCACACGTCTCAATCCAATTAAACCCGTTTATTGTCGTTTGAAAACCGATACCGTTGAATGTGATAACTGCTCCATAATAACTCCACACAAGGAAACTAATTCCTTGTGTCAGCGGCTCGTGAATGTTATCATGTTTATGTATGTTTTCTCTCCACCTCCCCCGGGAATGCTGGTGTTCCTCCATCAGCTCAGGTCCTACACCGCTGGTTTCTCTTCTCATGTTTATGCAAAGCACTCCGAGGAACGGCGGTCTTCCTCCTGAACCCACTCGATCCGGTTGGCAGATTCTTGATGTGACCGTTTGAGCTCCTTCAGGTGGAGACACTGAGACACAACGTGGCCCTCAAGGTGGCCCTCAAGGTGGCCCTCAAGGTGGCCCTCAACGTGGCCCTCAACGTGGCCCTCAAGGTGGCCCTCAACGTGGCCCTCAACGTGGCCCTCAACATGGCCCTCAATGTGGCCCTCAACGTGGCCCTCAACGTGGCCCTCAACGTGGCCCACAACTAGATTGAGCAGGATAACGGGTGCTTCCTGCAAACGTGATTCATTCCAGCCTCTATAATGTCTGTGCTATGGACAACCTCCAGGTCTTAAAGCTGCATTCTCTCTCCTGACCACCAGGGGGCGACTCCTCTGGTTCTATAGAAGTATATGCTTCATGTGTTAAAGCTGCATTCTCTCTCCTGACCACCAGGGGGTGACTCCTCTGGTTGTATAGAAGTCTATGCTTCATGTGTTAAAGCTGCATTCTCTCTCCTGACCACCAGGGGGCGACTCCTCTGGTTGTATAGAAGTCTATGCTTCATGTGTTAAAGCTGCATTCTCTCTCCTGACCACCAGGGGGCGACTCCTCTGGTTGTATAGAAGTCTATATAAATTACTCTACTTCTCTCTTGATGTATTCCCTCAGTAAACATTGTAAACATGAGTTTATGTCTCAATCTCTAGTTTCAAGTCTTCTTCAATACAGCATGATGTTCATTTAGTAAATTATGCTCATTTAGAGTCAAACAGACCATAAAGCAGGGGATGCTTTAGGGGCGGGGCTACAAGGTGATTGACTTCTGATTGCAAAAAAAAAAATGGAGACGGCCTAAAACCAAGATGGGGAGATGCCAAGCCTTCTTCAAAGCAATAGGTGACGTCACAGCGACACGCCCACTTCTTGTATCCGGTCTCAGGGGCCTCCACAGGGGCCAAGTGCTTCCCTCTCCAGCCTCGTTGAAGTGTGCTTGGCCTCTACAGTACGAGGTCACTTGTGCGTCATTCCCCTGGTCATTTAGGTAGAAGACACACAAGTGGACCTTAGTGTGTCTTCTACTTTGGAGGACATTGCAAAGCTCCGGTCTGAGGTATTAACAATGTGGATCTTAACCTGGACGATGGGAAAGACTTCCACCGGACGATTGCAGAGCTTTTGTAGCCGACGTTTTTATTTTATTGATCCTGATGTTGTGTAGCTGTGGTGTTTCTGCTGATTGTGTTCCTGTGAATATCTCGTGTAAAAGAGATCTTAAACGTAATGAAGCCGCCTGAGAAAATAAAGGTGCAATAAGAAAAACACTAAAATGTTGTTGTATTCTAGTTCGGCACTAAAGTGCAGAAGCTAGTTTAGAACCAAGAGGGTCTGTAAGCCGCACACATCCGTACAAGGTTCCTTGCAGGAAAATCTCTGGGAGGCGTAATTATTTATCCACATTTGCATATGAAACACTTGTATTTGTACGGCTTGAAGCCTCTTTTACAATCTGCATTATAGATTGCGTTCCTTCTGGGAAAAGGAAACCGTAAAAACTTGGTTGTTTGCATCAGCGCCGATCGTTGCTGGAGTCCGGAATCAAGGCCGCTGCACAAACCCCCCGTGAAGTCGGATATGCTGACAAATGAAAACCCAAATTGGTTCCAGCTCATTCCCGCAGAGCTCCACGGACCTGGAGGTCCTGATCCTTATCTGGACCGCTGAGTAAGATGCTGCTGCTGTGGAAGCGTTTGGAGGACCGCGTTTTAATGAAAAATCACTTCCTGTGCATTAATTGGGGGAAAAAATGTAATCAATGCAATTTTCACCCCAGGAGATACACACAATGTTAATCCTGCAAATTAATGGAAAACTTGGTCCCGCCTTTACGAGCGCGACTGATCTGAAAATGCAAATGCACTTATTTTATTATTTAGTCCGGCCAACAGAGATGGCGTAATTGCATTTAGGTCCAACGCTCCTCTATTTTTCACGGTTTAAATTAAAAATGCAATCTAGTCAACAATAAAACACGGCTTTGAAAACATTGAATGTCTTTTCCACTTGAACATGTCAAAGGATGCACACGCGAGTAGCGGGAATGAAATGATGATTACTGGCTGCAGCCTCTGTGTTCTCAGCTGTATTTACAAGTCAAATTCCCGATACGTGGACTCATACATGGCTAATAAATCTGATTCTGGATTCACAATCTCACCCCGATAATGAAGTCGGACATGAAAACGCTGTTGTGAGGTTACATTTTTATCTTAATTTTGTCCCCCACATGCTTCCATACTCTTTCTAGGTTTTGCTCATTTCTTCCTTGACCATATATAATCCATCTTCCTGTGTTTGTTAATGTAATAGCTCTTTGTTCAGGAATATTTCCCCTCGCGTGTCCGGCATTCTGAATCCCACAGACAGTTTGTGTGGGATTGGCCCCCCGCTGTGTGCATGGAGCCGGATAACCGGATAGCTGTCCTGGATTCTGCACTCCAGGGTGCAAATATATATATTTATATATATAATGACTGGCAACTGGAACCAATTCATATGCGTTGCATATTTCATGTTTCCGAATTCATTATAATGATTATAATGCTGTGGCGAATCCCATCAGAAAGACAAACAACATGTACGTTTGGAACGTGTTTATGTGCAATTTTGTTTGTATTAAAAGTCTTGAATAAAAAAAAGAATGAAATTGACGTCACCCTGTGTGAAAATTGAAACAGATGATGGGGATGCTGCAGGAAGGCAACACTTTCATCTTTTCTTTTATCTTGTGTAGCTTCCTGCTGCTCACTGACGTTATTGAAGGTGGGCGTGTCTTTATTTAAGTAGGTGTGTCTGTATTACATATGGGCGTGTCTTTATTTGAAGTGGGCGTGTCTTTGTTGGATGTGGCGTGTCTCTGTTGAAGATGGGCGTGTATTGATTGCAGTGGGCGTGTCTGTGTTGGGCGTGGGCGTGTCTCTATTGAAGGTGGGCGTGTCTCGCTGATCCGAGCTCTGGTTGTTTCAACCTTCACGTGTTCGTGCTCCATTATTTATATTTTTCACCCGATTTTGATTTTTAGTGTCATGAGAAGTTTTTAATTTATTTTAAATTTTATATATTTTGACTTTCTATCGGGTGGAATGTACCTGCCGTTAGTGGTGGTGGTGCTATCTCTAACGCTGGGGTTGTAGGGTTGAAGAGGTTAAGGCTTTGCCGTTAACATCACTGCAGCGTGGACACTTTTCCTGCCGGCTCCGTCCTGTTTTAACACGAGGAAAGCACTAAAGGCGAAGCAGCAATCGATTATGTCGATCACATTAAAAGCTCTCGCATTAATTGTAAAACATTATTGTGGCCGACATTTGGTCGTCTTTCTGGTTAATCCATGAACGCGTTCCTTTAGCTTCAAGGTCTCACCGTAGTTGGGGCAGCAGACCTTCAGCCAGCAGACGCTGGACAGCACGGTGAGGTTGGTCAGGCTGCACAGGCCGAACAGAACGCCGCAGAACGCATAGACGTAGCAGGTGGTCTCATTGAACAGCCACCTGGGGGGGGGGGGGGGGGAGGGAGATACACATCTGTTACTTGCTGATTTCTCTCTGCAGAATCCTTTACGGGAATCTCCCCCAGTAGATGAACCAGGTGATAAGCCCCGCCCCCCCCCCCCCCGGTCTTACGCGACCTCACACTGATGCATGTCGACCCGGTCGCCGCTCGTGCTCGGGGGTCCGAGTGACCCCGATAATCACAGATGTGAGGTGATGATGTGACGGCTTCCCTCTTCTAAACAACAAATTATGGCAGAAATAGTTCGTCCAATTAAAATAGTATGAAACTAGAATTAACACCATATCCATACATCCAACATCCATATCTGTCAAAACAATCTCATCACTTCTTCATTTTTCTTATTAAACATCTGCGTAAACTTGTCATAATTGGCATCATGAGGCTCATGAGTCATAATTAGAAAGTTCATACTTTAGTCCAGGTGGATGTTTCTGCCAAAATTGACCGTTTCTGACCTCCATCTTGTTATTGAACAATCTCTACTTTTAATCATATTCAGGTCCCTCGATGCAGAGCCGAATAACAAATGTTGTATTTGCATCTTTTCTACAAAGCGCGCCGTCCTTTGCCGTCTCATTAGGAGAACATTTTACTTTTCTTTCAGCCGAGCTTTAAGGTGGGGCGTCCTTTATTGAAGAAAGAATCCTTTATTGATGCCCTTGGGGAAGTTATTCTCTGCATTTAAACATCCTTAATTAAGGAGCAGTGAGCTGCCGTGAGGCGCCCGGGGATTCAGAGTCTTGCTCAAGGACACTTCAACATGTAAACTATGGGGATCGAACCGGCTGCCTTGTGGTTTCAGGACGACCACTCATCCCCATGAGCTACAGCTGCCTAAATGGTGAATTTGAAATTTGAAAATGATGGCGCATGAGAAGACAAAAGCTGGGAAACAAAGCCCACACAAGCTTAAAGCAGCTTCAATGTATAATATTACGTATAAAGGGTTTTCTTATACCTGTTATAGGTATAGGTATTATAACTGTTCTGATTGACTATTATACAGTTTATCTCCGTAAAAGACCGGCTGAAGGCGGTTCCAAAGATCCAAAGAGCTCCTCCCCGTTCCCCATTGTTTCTATTTTAATTCTGGTGGAGAAAAAACTAAAATCCTTTATGAATGAACTTTAGCGTTCGCTTTGATCTAAAAACAGTCAAATTTAGACGGACGATGGTTTTAAAAACACCTCAAATCTGCCGAGACAATGTTGATGTGACCCGGTTCCCCAAGCGTTCCCTTCTTCTCCCTCTCTCTTAGTCTCTCCTCTCTGGCCCTCAGGAAAACGTTCTGTTGTGAAGGTTGTGAAGAGCGAGTGGGAGTAATGGGAGTAATGGGAGTAATGGGAGTAATGGGAGTAATGGGATGTGCAGCGGCCGCTCACATGTGAGTGAAGGCCGAGGGGATGGCCAGCGGGAACAGGCTCATGGTCATGCCCAGGTCGCTGATGGCCAGGTTCACCACGAAGAACTCCGTCGGCTTCAGGGAGGACTTCTTCCTGTAGGCCACGAACAGCAGGATCCCGTTGCCCAGCACCGACAGCACACCTGGGGGGCGGAGGCAGGGTGGAGCGTGTGAACACACATTGACATGTGAACACACATTGACATGTGAACACACATTGACATGTGAACACACATTGACATGTGAACACACATTGACATGTGAACACACATTCACATGTGAACACACATTGACATGTGAACACACATTCACATGTGAACACACATTGACATGTGAACACACATTCACATGTGAACACACATTGACATGTGAACACACATTGACATGTGAACACACATTCACATGTGAACACACATTCACATGTGAACACACATTGACATGTGAACACACATTCACATGTGAACACACATTGACATGTGAACACACATTCACATGTGAACACACATTGACATGTGAACACACATTCACATGTGAACACACATTCACATGTGAACACACATTCACATGTGAACACACATTCACATGTGAACACACATTGACATGTGAACACACATTGACATGTGAACACACATTCACATGTGAACACACATTGACATGTGAACACACATTCACATGTGAACACACATTGACATGTGAACACACATTGACATGTGAACACACATTGACATGTGAACACACATTCACATGTGAACACACATTCACATGTGAACACACATTCACATGTGAACACACATTCACATGTGAACACACATTCACATGTGAACACACATTGACATGTGAACACACATTGACATGTGAACACACATTGACATGTGAACACACATTCACATGTGAACACACATTGACATGTGAACACACATTCACATGTGAACACACATTCACATGTGAACACACATTCACATGTGAACACACATTGACATGTGAACACACATTGACATGTGAACACACATTCACATGTGAACACACATTGACATGTGAACACACATTGACATGTGAACACACATTCACATGTGAACACACATTCACATGTGAACACACATTGACATGTGAACACACATTGACATGTGAACACATGTGAACACACAGAGAACCCCGAGAGGCGAGAAGTTAAGCGCTTACCAAATATGGTGTAGATGGTTCCCATGAGGAAGTCATTCTCCTTCGATATTCTGGACACGAGCAGAAATGTTTCAGAGGCATTTCCCATCTTCACACCAACCGACACCGAGAGGAAAGAAGAGGGAGAGAAAAGAAATCGTTAACACTTAGTTTTGTTTACAATTTAGGGGATTTTTTTGGGGAAAAATTAAGCATAACATTCTTTAATGACTGAGATATCTTCCATAACTCCTGTTACGATGCCCATAAACCAACTTGTGATAAATAACACGGCTTTCGCTTTGTTGTCTGCGTGGAGGAGATCATGTGTTGTGTGTGTGCGTGCACGTGAGTGTGTGTGTCTGTCCACTGCTAATATGGGACTCGACCGCTGAGAATCTTTTGTGCACATTTATGACGGTTTGCTAAACGTCCTCTGGCGGTTTATTATTAATAAAACTTGTGTTATTGACTCCTCAGTCCACACTGCAGACACAACCTGCTGGAGATCTGCGTTTTCATCCTGCGATGATTTACAACTCGACAGATTTGCATAACAACTCGCATCGCATCACAGCCCCTCCGCCACTCGCTCCCCCGCCGGTTTCCTTCAGTAAGCGGTTAAAACAAACAAACCGTGAAGGATATTGAACGGCGTCTCTGAACTGGAGGCTTTGCGGCCGCATCGAGGGAGCAGGCCGAGCCGGGCCGAGCCGGGCCGAGCTCGTCTGTATTTGATTCTTTATTCCTGCTGGAGATAACCTCTCAATGTATTCATGAGCCTTTCTGTTTGCTGAGCGACTTAGTCAGAGAGAGAACGAGGCTCGTGGAATCACTCGGGGTTAAGAGCGCTGCTTGTGGCTAAATCCCTGTTTTCCATAAACGGAGGAGATTACCTTCAAAGAGAAGCCGAGGTGAGGGAATTATTATTTTAATGTTGTTCTACGCAGACATGGTACTGGAATAAAGTCTCTGCATGCAGGAGGCCTCCATCATGCCACTGCTCATTACATGAATCATCACGCATCATGTGTCACATGACCTCTATGGTGCTTCTGTCCATCCTCTGTCGCTCTCCCGAAGGTTTCTTCCCTTTTTCTTGTCTTAAATGTTTTTTTTTTTTGGGTGTGTGTGTGTGTGTGTGTGTGTGTGTGTGGGGGGGGGGGTTTGATGCTCTGCGGAGCTGCAGAGGTCAAACCAACAGATGGGGACCAGATAACGTCGACATGTGCCTGAAGGAGACACAAATACAACGACTACACAAGTACACGAGTACAAGAGCACAAACACACCGGTGCACCGCAGAGACATTTAATTAATAATAAATAATTGAAAATATATATAAACAACTGGGATTATGGTGAGGGCAGTGGGAGGTTACGGTGTGGTTCACTGATGGAAGAAGTGCAGTATTTACATCATGTGCTGCAGTAAAAGTACCCATACCACACCTTTAAAAATACTTCATAACAAGTAGTACAGATTTATTGAAAGCAGGTTTATGCAGAAAGTCTCTCATATCTTCATCTCATTGAATCATGTTGTGTATTTAAAGCAACACTTTAAGTTTATATACTCACTGTATACCTTTGGGTATTAAATCAATAACACAAATTATAGTTATAATAATATCCATAATATCAAAATATGTAAACTGGTATTTGGTTTAAGTAACTAGTGTCTCTGTGATATACACGTAGTACAGTACAAGGTATTCCGTCTCCTCTGGAAATATACATTAAAATTAAAATACTCTTCAGTACTTGAGTACTTAAAGTACTTAATGTACTTTTACTTTGGGATGGTCGCTGACATCATAACAACGTGCTCCACATGAGTTTTAAAACGGGGATTTCCATAAACTGAGATAATAAATCCTCATGACAGGAAACCCTCTAAATTCAGACGACATGAAATGTAATCACCCGTGTCCCGTAAACGTCGAGCCGGTGACGTGTGATGCACAAGCGGCGCCGGTCGTCTCGGGACCGTCGTTATCGGGTCGACGCCCCTGAAGCTCTCGTGACTACAGAGCGGCCTCACGTCTCAGACAAACACCAACACCCGGTCTGAAACCTCACGCCAGTGGAGCGATGATCCGAGCTGAGGTTCGGCGACTCTAGAACATTTTATTCAGACTCCTCGGTCCGGTCGGACTATCGGAAAATCTCCTCTAAACTTTCCCCAAAAGCTTAAAACCACACATCTGACCGCCATCAGGCCTGCAGCAGCCGATGTGACACGAATATGAGGAGATACGATGTCGCTTTAAACCTGTTGGCTTGTCTTCCACACGAGGCGTCTTTCTTCTTATTGCATGTGTTTCATTTGAGACGTGAATCAGCGAATTCTGCTTCGCTTTCTTTGACTCGCCGGCTGCTTACGGCGCCGTTTAAAATCAAATCAAAGCAAATTGTGAAAACAAGACAAGCCATTGATGCTCAGATTCAGGATGGACAAAGAAAAGCTGCAGGACGTAATCATGGTGGAGGAATCTAGGACTATCACAGGATCTATGATCACCCCTGCACACACACACACACACACACACACACACACACACACACACACACACACACACACACACACACACACACACACACACACACACACATAACACATGTGACATTCTACCTTCTGGTTTTAAACCAAAGAGAACTGGAGTTTCATTATACTGGTAAATAAATAGCTTTTATGGTTTCTGGGTTGCAGCTTGAATCTGTGCTGCTGTCAGAATATATATATATACACTCACCTAAAGGATTATTAGGAACACCATACTAATACTGTGTTTGACCCCCCCCCGCCTTCAGAACTGCCTTAATTCTACGTGGCATTGATTCAACAAGGTGCTGAAAGCATTCTTTAGAAATGTTGGCCCATATTGATAGGATAGCATCTTGCAGTTGATGGAGATTTGTGGGATGCACATGCAGGGCACGAAGCTCCCGTTCCACCACATCCCAAAGATGCTCTATTGGGTTGAGATCTGGTGACTGTGGGGGCCATTTTAGTACAGTGAACTCATTGTCATGTTCAAGAAACCAATTTGAAATGATTGGAGCTTTGTGACATGGTGCATTATCCTGCTGGAAGTAGCCATCAGAGGATGGGTACATGGTGGCCATAAAGGGATGGACATGGTCAGAAACAATGCTCAGGTAGGCCGTGGCATTTAAACGATGCCCAATTGGCACTAAGGGGCCTAAAGTGTGCCAAGAAAACATCCCCACACCATTACACCACCACCACCAGCCTGCACAGTGGTAACAAGGCATGATGGATCCATGTTCTCATTCTGTTTACGCCACATTCTGACTCTACCATCTGAATGTCTCAACAGAAATCGAGACTCATCAGACCAGGCAACATTTTTCATTCTTCAACTGTCCAATTTTGGTGAGCTCTTGCAAATTGTAGTCTCTTTTTCCTATTTGTAGTGGAGATGAGTGGTACCCGGTGGGGTCTTCTGCTGTTGTAGCCCATCCGCCTCAAGGTTGTGCGTGTTGTGGCTTCACAAATGCTTTGCTGCACTCCTCGGTTGTAACGAGTGCTTATTTCAGTCAAAGTTGCTCTTCTATCAGCTTGAATCAGTCGGCCCATTCTCCTCTGACCTCTAGCATCAACAAGGCATTTTCGCCCACAGGACTGCCGCATACTGGATGTTTTTCCCTTTTCACACCATTCTTTGTAAACCCTAGAAATGGTTGTGCGTGAAAATCCCAGTAACTGAGCAGATTGTGAAATACTCAGACCGGCCCGTCTGGCACCAACAACCATGCCACGCTCAAAATTGCTTAAATCACCTTTCTTTCCCATTCTGACATTCAGTTTGGAGTTCAGGAGATTGTCTTGACCAGGACCACACCCCTAAATGCATTGAAGCAACTGCCATGTGATTGGTTGATTAGATAATTGCATTAATGAGAAATTGAACAGGTGTTCCTAATAATCCTTTAGGTGAGTGTATATATATATATATATATATATATATATATATATATATGTATAGTTCTGCACCTGTATGGAAACAGAACAATCACAGCGAGACTCAGAAAGAACAAAATGTCTTTTTTCTTTTGTGCAGAATAACAATAATGTCATAAAAAAGAAGATTGAATTGCTTTCTTTATAATAATTGGAAAATTAATTGAACCTATAAATCCAACATCAAGAGTGACGCATGTCGGCTACGAGGAGGAGGCTTCGTGTGCGATGCACGTTGAACTATTACTATTTCTAACTATGAAGTCCAGTCACAGTTTCAGGGCTGTGGTCACGTGACTGTTGAGTCCATCGCGGCTTCCTGAGCGCTGACGAACTCTGAAGCTCTTTAATGCTTTTTCTACAGAATCTGATTAAAGTAAAAAGTTTATTCAGGGCGAGAATAAAATGTCTTTGATGAAATATCAAGCATATTTAAGCTTTGTTTTGCTTACTCTGTTCTGGAACTGGAGTTTGTTGCACATGATGTGTTCAAAGACCCTCGGAAAGATGAAAATCTGATGATAGTTAAGTTTTGTACAGCTTCTGGAAGTGATAAACAATGCAAGAAAACATGATTTTCAAAGCAGTTAAAGTGACGATGTCATCTCTAGGTTGCTTGGGAAATAAAGAAAACATATTTCACATTCAAAATATTAAAATCAAATAAGCGTGATTATAATCACGACCGGCGGATTATGATGAAGCAGAGCAGCTGCATATTGAAAGAAATTAGTGTGTGTGTGTGTGTGTGTGTATGTGACATTCTTCCAGCTGTGATCGGATAAAGACGCGGATTAATTTGTTCAAGATCAAATCAACAACAACCACACAAATAAAACATATTATAATAAACATAATAGTAATACATTAGGGCTGGATAAAACATGGCTGAACAACTGAGACACTTTACATTACATTTTGACATTTTCTTTAATTTTACTTCAAAGCCGCTGTGTGGGAACCGTTCCAGTGTTTAACTCTTATTATGACGAGACTCATGATAATGTGTGACAGTGACCTGAGCCCTGCAGGACGTGGATCCGGCCCTGGAGGCGTGATCATAAGCACATCTCCACATCGCCCGACACACTATGGGTTTATAGGTGTGACTCATTTTTTATTTGTATTTTCCCACAGTGCTAGAAAAGACAAACAAGCACAAAAACAACACAAACAACCAGAAAGAGACGAAGCTCCACAAGATGAGAAAGTTTATAATAAATAAGCACGATTATGTAAACAGGACATCAGTGATTTGGTTTCCACTATAGGAGAGAGACAGGGGAGGAATCTCTCTCTCTCTCCCTCTCTTTCTTCATCTCCCTCTCTCTCCCTCTCTTTCTCCCTCTCTCTCTCTCTCCCATTCTCTCCCTCTCTCTAACTCCCGCTCTCCCTCTCTCTCTCTCCCACCCTCCCTCTCTCCCTCTTTCCATCTCTCCCTCTCTCTATCTATCTTGAAGTGAGATGAACAGACTGAAAACTCAAATATGTTGACAAAGTTTTCCTTTGGGGGCAAATTGCAATTAAAAAAAGTTAGCGTAAAACTAAATCCTAATATATTGCAATACTCAATGTGGCGAAGGTTCTCCCTACCGGGGGATGCATGCTCCCGACATACGCGCAGACACGTGGCTTTGCGGGTTCAACAGGCTTTATTTTGCTCATCAGCGTCAGCACCCCACTCATACACTGAGCTCTCTGCCTCTACCACCCCCCGCTCTGTCGCCCCTGTGGGCTCTTTATCCCCGCCCCCGCACTCATTGGACCCAGCTGTGGTTCGTGATTACTCACTCCCCACAGCTGTTCCGAGTGTGCTTCTCTCTCCCTCACCTGCTGCAGGTGCGCTAACCACGCCCCTGCCCCACATACCCCCACCGCCCGACTTAGGCCGGGGAGCCACCGGTCTAACCAACTCCCCCCCCCTCCCCCCAGGGAGCGGGCGGGGAAGTCGGTCCCGACCATCTGCATCCCCGACCTATGGACCACCAGGGAGGTGACGGCGTCTGTGCCCGATGCCAACGGGTGGCCCGGGCGTTGGCATCCCTCATCCGGTGGGTCAGTGGAGCGGGGCGTGGTCCGGACGGCGGGCGATCTGGCGCCCCGGGAGGTCTCGGCCTCGCCTCCTCTCCCGGGACAAAACGGCCCCCATCCGCCGTCCGACGCGGCAACCTGCAACACAAGAGAGAGAGAGAGAACAGTTAGGGGCGGGGAAACCATGACGAGGACAACAATTCTCGGCGCTCCTCGGCCAGCTGGGCCTCGGCGCGGGCACGCGCCGTCTGCGCGGCCTTCAGCCTCCGGCCCAGCTGGGCGATCGTCTGTTTATCTTCGCGCCGGTCCTGGGCGGCGTAGCGGAGCTGGCTCCTCAGCCTCTCCACCTCCCGCCGCAGCCGGCCCTCGTCCGCGCGCCGGCTCTGGCGCTGGCTGCTCCGGGGGAACGGCCGTCCGTGCCGCTCCGCCTCCACCCCCCTTACGAGGGTGACCGGCCGGGCCCCCGATTCCTTGGGTCCCCACTGGCCGCCCTCCCGCCGACGTCTCCTCCACCACCTCCGGGCTCGTCCTGCCCTCCTCCGGTGGGCCGTAGGGGCGTCGACTCGGACTGCCTGGTCCACCTCCATCAGGGGGCAGTCCAGGTGGACGTGCCCCGGCCGACCGCACGTCCAACACGTCCGCCCGGGGTTCCGCGGGGTCCGCGCTGGGTCCGGCCCGCCGTGGCCTGGGCCCCGTGGGGCTGTCGTCGGGTCCGGTGGGTCCATGACCCGGGCCTCCGGGCCCGGGTGCCACGGCCCCTCCCGTCGCGTTGGTGGTCGCTGGTTTCCTGCCCCGGCGGTCCGCGGGGCCCGCCTCCGGGCCGTCGTCGTCCTCTCCGGCGCGTCCACGGCCAGGTGCTCCTGCCGCCGGGCAGCTGGTGTCGGCCCGGCTGGCGCGTCGGGGTTCGGCAGCGCCGCCCCCCTCCTGAGAGTCGGGCCCGGCCGGGCCCGGTCCGTCGGCTCCTCGGGCGGCTCCTCGGGCGGCTCCTCGGGCGGGTCCAAGGCCAGGTAGTCCTCGGCCAAGGTGACTGCGGCCATCATCGACGCCGGCTGGCGGCCGCGGACCCAGGCGGCCATCCGGGGCGGCAGCCCCTGCACGAATTGCTCCGCGGCCACCAGCTCCAGTGCCTCCTCAACTCCTCCCACGCCTTCCGGCCGCAGCCACCGCCGCAGCCACCGCCTTGAATTGCACCTCCTGCGCGAACAGGTGGGGCCGGACCCCGGGCTCCAGACGAAGCGCCCGGAATTTCCGGCGGCAGTCCTCCGGCGTTCGAGGTCGCTTGTCCCCCTGCCGGCTCCTGCCGCATCTCCGTGACGCTGATCTCCGCGAGGCTCCGCGTCATCCCCGCTCGTGCTGGGTCCCCCGTCCGCTCCACGAACCACGTCATCCCACCGCGGTAGGTCACGTTGGGCTCCACTGTGGCGAAGGTTCTCCCTACCGGGGGATGCATGGCTCCCGACATACGCGCAGACACGTGGCTTTGCGGGTTCAACAGGCTTTATTTTGCTCATCAGCGTCAGCACCCCACTCATACACTGAGCTCTCTGCCTCTACCACCCCCCGCTCTGTCGCCCCTGTGGGCTCTTTATCCCCGCCCCCGCACTCATTGGACCCAGCTGTGGTTCGTGATTACTCACTCCCCACAGCTGTTCCGAGCGTGCTTCTCTCTCCCTCACCTGCTGCAGGTGCGCTAACCACGCCCCTGCCCCACACTCAATAAATCACAATACTCAATATATCGCAATACTCAATATATCGCAATACTCAATATATCGCAATACTCAATAAATCGCAATACTCAATATATCGCAATACTCAATAAATTGCAATACTCGATATATCGCAATACTGAATATATCGAAATACTCAATAAATTGCACTATCGGGATAATATCGTATCGTGGACCTACTGATCACAACAGTGGTTGGACGTGCCGGACGGTAACCGCCACTAGAAAGGTCTGCACGCGCATCGGCGACCTTCTCCGTGAGGAAGCCTCTCAACTCGTGTCTGGGATCACTAAAAAGGCTCCGATGAATCCCGGAAGATGACCTGCCAATCAGCGGTCCCCGTTGGGCTGACAGCTCATCTATAACGCAGCTCGGGAAGAGGCAACGCTCGCCCGTCAGTGTCACCGACACGACGCAGCGGCAGGTAGAAAATGACAGGACAAAATGGGCTTTTACATTATTGAAGAGCTGGCACTCGTATACATGGAGGTGATGAAGGTGATGAAGATGATGGCGGTGATGTAACATGCTGTGAGATTTGCATGAAACTGGAAGGGGCCGTGAAATGCTGGGAAACGCTGTTTTGTGAGACGCACATTTATCATCTTTTTTTTTCAAAATAAAGAAATTCTCTTTCATCTGTGGCACAAGAATGGCACATGACGTTCCACTTCACGTCGCGTTTGGCGACGTGCGATGCACAAAACCGCCTCGAAAGGTGCATTTTGTAAACCGCACGCCGCCAAAAGGCAGATCAGTTGTGCGTGACGGCGTATCGGAGCATATGTGACTTCAGCTTCCAGCCGGAGAGAAGGTTGTGCGTGCTCCTCCTCTTTTATTATTTAATTATCCTGTCGTCCACCCCTATTTTGCCAACATCTCCCCTTTTAATCCAAACATTTACCCAAATTCATGCCAATGACATCAACTGCAGTCGTCGCTTGCCCCGCCTCCACATGACTGCTCATGTGTACTTTAGAGTTGGAGGCGAAAGGACAACAAACATTCCTCCTCCTCCTCCTCCTCCTCCTCATATCGCCCTCTTCATGTCTGCCTCTTGTCTCCTCTCGGCGCTCCATTCTTCACCAGCTTCTCTCTTAATGGGCGCTTTTAGCAACACCATATAAATCTACATATGGATAATTACATACATTGCCATATTTAATTACAGTACTCTAAATATGGTGACAACAGGGAGGGAAAACATTTGACTTTGACGGGGCGATTCTCCACCCAGTCAACGCAGCAACATGTGTCGAAAACAACAAGCACAGTGTGATTAATAGTGAACCTCAAACCTGACATTTGCTCGTGTGTTTGAAGCCTCAAAATCGAATCAAAGTCAAATCTTGACAACGTTATCACAAACATTAGAGCAGAAAAAGGGGTTGGAGTAAAAAGCTAAAAAAAACACATTTCACACTGAAGTGTGGGAAGCGCCCTGGGCTCATGTTCCACACACCATCCAGTGTAAGCTGTTGGGGTCTCCAGTAATTGCTGCTTCTTCAAAGCAAGTTTTTCAGTTTTTTTTTTTTTTTTAATCCGTTCCTGAACTAAAAGTGCAGAACTGGTCATGTTTTGTTGCTAATCCTCAAATCTGGCCTGAAATCTTCCTCGCTCAGCTTCCTCGCGTGTTGCTCTCAGAGCTGCGAGGCTGTAATTACAAACCATAATTAGCGTCCTCTTGTTTATCTGAAACCAACATCACACTTGTTTTCCCTTCGAAACAAACAACAAAAGAAAACTCAGGAAACACAGCTTAATAATACTGTGTTGTTGTTCTTCTTCTTAAGGGGACTCCCGTGACTCCCTCTCTTCTACAGATGACATTTATCTATAATAATTCATTTGTTTTGCCAAATGTGTATTGAGGACAATTTAAATGCTGCATAAGCGACCATGTTTTTCGGAGTACGATGTGCAGGATGTTTACACCGGAGACCGGGGGATCGGCCAGGTTTAGTTTTAGGCAACAGGAACCCTTTGGTGAAGAAAACCATGCTTTTGGTTTTATGTAAACTTGGTGCCAATCCCAATTAGTTGGGTCCGTGCCCCTCTGCACAGGAAATCGATGCATTGGACGCAATCCTTAGCGGCTTTCAACTAACTCCAATGTAAAACCTCCTGTGGCATCAGTGGACGCTAAGATCACATGACGCTATGATCACATGACGCTAAGATCACATGACGCTAAGATCACATGACGTGGTATACGGCCTCTTTTGTTTGGACGGGTCAAACAAAAACAGGACGTTCGTCCAGGAGAGGCGTTTGTGTTCCGTAAAGAAAAATCTGACGTTGCACATACGTCGCACACATCAAATATCTCATCTAATATCTTAACTATTAATACAATCAATAGTTAGCATGCATGTTAATTTAGCAGAGAATGGAGAAAACATGGAGAAATTGATCTTCAATTTGTCTTTCTTTGTGCACTTCGAGGTGAATAATAGTGTCTGACTCCGGCATGACCTGGCGCTGCCCGGCCCGAGGACTCCCACGAGGCTGGCAGTGGGTGTGATGAGAGAAACGGAAAGATCCAGTAGCTGAGCCGGCCTTTACTACTCCCTACGAGACCCGTCTGCTGCAGACTGCAGGATACACAACAGTGGTCATATCAGACATTATTATTCTAAGCAAACTATTTTCGGAATTAATTAAAACATGTCCGCAGGGTATCTTTCAAATATTTCTTACCAGAGTGAAGTGAGACAGCATTTGCATGTCCAACTCAATAAACCAGAAAAACACTTTGCATTGCAGTGTCTCCAACTAAAAACTAAAGTCAAGTCAATCGTGTCTATAAAGCCCAGAAAACATGGCCCTCAGAGGGCTTTACCATATGAGCAACCCGCTCTCATCTGAAACCTGTGACTCGAGAAGGAAAAATTCCCAAATGTAGAGGGAAGAAGAGACAAGCTGCCATGTGAACAGAATCGACCAAAATAGCTGAGTGCGTAATGTATAATTAAAAGTAAAGTAAATATTGCTCTCTGCTCCATCTGTCTTCGGCTTCAGATCCTTCTTGCCTCCTAACATGTCATGGCCAGAAAGGCTATCAGCTATCAGAATGCACTTTGAAGCTTTTTGCTCCACACAAAATGATCCCACTGCTCGTCCACAATATTCTGAGGCAGAGAATTTGCAGTCGAGACGAAGAAAAGTGTTTTGCGTGAAGAATCCGACCAATTCTGGCCAATTCTGGCCAATTCTGGCAATTCTGCCCAATTCTGCCAAATTCTGCCAATTCTGTCTAATTCTGCCTAATTCTACCCAATTCTACCTAATTCTACCCAATTCTATCCAATTCTGCCAATTCTGCCTAATTCTACCCAATTCTGCCCAATTCTACCTAATTCTACCCAATTCTACCCAATTCTACCTAATTCTACCCAATTCTATCCAATTCTACCCAATTCGGCCAATTCGGCCCAATCCTGCCATTCCTTCAGCAGCAGCGTGGACGTTACAGCTGCCTCGCTGGCTCTGTCCTAGTGCCAGCTGCCGGCCTGCTGGTGGCACAAAGCCAAGTGTTTGTTTGGGTTTCAGCGATATATATATTAATATATATACATATATATGCTAATCCCATACTTGTCAGTGTTGAAATGCATGAGCAAATTGCCACAACACGCAAACACATGCATGCATGTTGATCAGCAAAGCTGGCAAGGAGCAGCTGTTGGAGTCGAGATAATCACCAAACAGAGTGGGCGTGCAGAACCCAAACGACTGCAGCTCACGTGGAAACCATGACAGAGGTTAGTATTGTAGTTCTTCTTGGTAGACTACAGGCAGGAAGAGGGAGATTTAGAGAATGAGAAAAGAAAGATGGACGAGGTCGTGGCAGCTTGTCTGCGCTCCAGTTTCTTGCACGAGGCTCCAAGGAAACAAAGCTTCTGGAACCGGGTTCCAGTTCTGACGTTATATAAACAGCCCTAATATTAGCCTTGCGAGGTCAACAGTCAGACCAGAGCTAAGAGACAGGTGCACGACCTCGTGGGGAAGACGGACACGCCCACAAATACACTGACAGACAGATGGACCAATCAGTGCTGGGAGAGGAGCTACACTATGGGAGCTGCTCCGTTATACTGGGATCTACTGGGTCAGTCTGGGTTCTACTGGGTTAACCATGAATGTTCTACTGGGTCTTTGTAATTAAGATACTGGGATAGCTACTGGGCTAGCCTGCTCACTAGCGACCATGCCTTGTCCTTTGACTCAACCCAAGTCTCGTGAACTCTTGTTTGGCAGAACAAGTTCTAGGTACTAGGAACTACGAAGTTCTCAGAACTAAGAACCTCTGGTCCAGAGTCACAAGAGGTTTAGCCCCTTCGGCCGTTTATAATTAAACAATGAATCATCCTCCATTCTGAGTTCGGGGTTCATGAACATAATGACCTGTTGGCATAACAAGCATCTCACGTAACATGCATGTGTGTCGTTATCAGAAACATACACACGACCTTCACCATGGACAATCTGTCAGATTCACTTTTAACTGATTACTTGAATGATGTTTGTTTGTTTACATGCTGCCATGAAGCAGCAGGAACAGCTGACATGACACTGTGTTTAATATGGAGGACTGGTCCTTCCTTCCTTCCTTCCTTCCTTCCTTCCTTCCTTCCTTCCTTCCTTCCTTCCTTCCTTCCTCCCTCCCTCCCTCCCTCCCTCCCTTCCTTCCTTCCTTCCTTCCTTCCTTCCTTCCTTCCTTCCTTCCTTCCTTCCTTCCTTCCTTCCTTCCTTCCTTCCTTCCTTCCTTCCTTCCTTCCTTCCTCCCTCCCTTCCTCCCTCCCTCCCTCCCTCCTTCCTTCCTTCCTTCCTTCCTTCCTTCCTCCCTCCCTTCCTTCCCTCCGCCCCTCCTCTCTCCCTCCTTCCCTCTCTTCCCTCTCTTCCCTCCCTTCCTTCCTTCCTTCCTTCCTTCCTTCCTTCCTTCCTTCCTTCCTTCCTTCCTTCCTTCCTTCCTTCCTTCCTTCCTTCCTTCCTCCCTCCCTCCCTCCCTCCCTCCCTCCCTCCCTCCCTCCTTCCTTCCTTCCTCCCTCCCTCCCTCCCTCCCTCCCTCCCTCCCTCCCTCCCTCCCTCCCTCCCTCCCTCCCTCCTTCCTTCCTTCCCTCCGCCCCTCCTCTCTCCCTCCTTCCCTCTCTTCCTTCCTTCCTTCCCTCCTTCCTTCCTCCCTCCCTCCATCCCTCTCTTCCTTCCCATATGCTGCTGCCCATCCTCCGTGCTGAACTGGCTGTATTATTAGATTTCATGCACATTAACATAGATGAACCTCGTGCCAGCGATATTGAAAGCACATTAAGACTCAAACGTAAGTCACAAATCTTCTGTAGACGAGCGTCCTGATCCCTGTGAGGCCGGAGGGAGAGAGAGAGGAATTAATGGCTTGTTTCAAATAACGTAGACCTTTGCTCAGACAACCCTGGGCTCTGGGCTATGGACCACAAAGTCGCCGTGAAGCTGGGAGCTGGAACATGGATTCATGTATTCATACAGAGTGCAGCAGAGGAATATCGATTAATTTGTTAAAATGTCAATCCAATATTGTCCCCGACCTCCAAAAGCACTAAAACCCGAATCAGCACGGAGAGCTTCTGTATCAGGAGCATGTGTTGGACTGTTGTGGGTTCATAGAGTCCTCATGCATGACATAGCAATAACTTCATCGATTCATATGATACTTATTTCTTTTAATTCATCGATTGTAGATTATCGTCTCAATTTTGACTTTAATTTTATGAAGTACGCACGCACGCACGCACGCACGCACGCACGCACGCACGCACGCACGCACGCACGCACGCACACATGCACACACACACACACACACACACACACACACACACACACACACACACATTGATTAACATGCACTGACAACATTATAGACTTAATGAGTGAGAGATGAGATATTTGGGAACAAGGCCTCTCGCTGACAGCAGCATGGTGTTCATGTAGTCTGCTGCCCACCATCACCCCATCACCCCATCCCACCATCACCCCATCACACCATCACCCCATCCCACCATCACCCCATCCCACCATCACCCCATCACCCCATCCCCCCATCCCACCATCACCCCATCCCACCATCACCCCATCACACCATCACACCATCACCCCATCACCCCATCACACCATCACACCATCCCACCATCACCCCATCACACCATCACCCCATCCCACCATCACCCCATCCCACCATCACCCCATCACCCCATCACCCATCACCCCATCACACCATCACCCCATCACACCATCACCCCATCACCCCATCACACCATCCCACCATCACACCATCACCCCATCACACCATCACACCATCACCCCATCACCCCATCCCACCATCCCACCATCACATCCCACCATCCCACATCCCACCATCCCACCATCACCCCATCACCCCATCCCACCATCCCCCCATCACACCATCCCACCATCACCCCATCACACCATCACACCATCACACCATCCCACCATCACCCCATCACACCATCACACCATCCCACCATCACCCCATCCCACCATCACCCCATCCCACCATCACACCATCCCACCATCCCACCATCACACCATCACACCATCCCACCATCACCCCATCACACCATCCCACCATCACACCATCACACCATCCCACCATCACACCATCCCACCATCACACCATCCCACCATCCCACCATCACACCATCCCACCATCACACCATTCCACCATCCCACCATCCCACCATCACTGCAGGCTCTACATTCACTTTACATCGAGTGCAGCATGACCCTCCTCATCCCGTGTGTTTAATTAAAGACGTTTAATAAAATCCATACAGTGTTTTCTTCGCAGGTAAACCCATGAATAAATTAAAGCGTGTAATCAACCTTGACAGTATTGTTTTTCTAAACCAGCTCGTTCCTGAAAGAAATGAGCCGCAGAGATTTTTACTCATGCAAAAGAAAAAAGAAAAAATTACACTCTTCTTCTAGCCATGCACGCTCCACTGGCTCCGTGGTAACATCAGGCTGTTTGTGCGTTCTGCTACACAACGATGCATTGTATTGTATGTGTGTATGTATTTGTATTGTATGTGTGTGTGTATTTGTATTGTATGTGTGTATGTATTTGTATTGTATGTGTGTGTGTATTTGTATTGTATGTGTGTATGTATTTGTATTGTATGTGTGTATGTATTTGTATTGTATGTGTGTATGTATTTGTATTGTATGTGTGTATGTATTTGTATTGTATGTGTGTATGTATTTGTATTGTATGTGCTTGAAATCTCACACGTTTCAGGGCTCATGGGGTTGATTCTCTGCAGGATTGAAAAAGAGAGTCATCACGTGAAGCTATTTGCTCGTCAATAACCCGAAGATTGTCAGATCCCCCCCTCGCTCCAAACACAGGCCTTGGTTTGCTGGGTGAAACCGCTGTGCCACAGGGCCGCCACGGCACCGAGCCTGTCAGCTGTCATCAGTGAAGAGTCACTCAGTGTGAGACATCCTGATTTACATTTACTCATCTCGTTCATTCATTCCTTCTAATCTACAGAGATTACACAGATGCTGGAACATGTGTGTGTGTGTGTGTGTGTGTGTGTGTTCTTCTGTACAGTGAAAAGACGAACCATATTAAATGCTCCGTACACATTAGCAATCACTGCAATAAATTATGGTGATTTCCATCTCTTTCCTCCCTGCTTCGGGCCATGTCGCCTCCTGAAAGGGAATCGGTTACGAAATAAAACATCATGTTTGAATGAAGTCACAGAAAACGCCAACAGGATCAGAGTCTAAAGACGACGTGTGAGCTCATGAAGCAGAGAGAGCTGATGATGGAGTCTGATGGACGCCAAGGTTGTTGTGTTGCTGACCTGAAGGTGGCGCTATAGATGTGAGGCTGCAGGGTCTTTAACGTATGATTCATCCTCTGGGGACAGTGAGATAGAAAAAACATCTGGAAGCTATTAAGCTCTTGACCAAAGTGCTGTTCCATGTGATGAATCATTTTTCATTTTTTACCTTTTTAAAACTTTTAATTTTGCTGATTACATATTTTCATAATAAACCATACATGTATATACTGCATATATAATTTATAATAACCAAAGGGGGTTTTGGTAATTTTTAAAGATTTTGAGACAGTAAGAATATGAGAGGGCACTTACTGTTTTAACGAGGCTTCGGTGGGACACGTCAGACACGTTTTTTAAAGATTTTTTTAGATCAATTTTAGATAATTTAGCTGCATGAAAAGCTGCGCTGACCCCAGGCAGAGATTAACTGGATGGAACTTTAAAGTGAAAGTCCAAAGCCTGGATCTTTAAGCTGCTTTGAGATAAAGAACGGACCGAACAGAGACCTGCAGGTCTGAACATCGTGACCTGGACTCACTTTTCATCCCTCGCTTCCCTTTCTTCCTCCTCTGCTTGTTCTGCATGTCACAGCCTCGTCCCTGAACACTTTAACTTGAGTTTTGAAGAGTTCAGTCTCTGCAGAACAAAACTCTTTCACCCGTCTGCAGCTTGTTGCACACCGCTGCATGTCAGTGATGAGCAGACGTGGAACCGCCTCACATCGAAGAGTTTAGGGCGGAGCTTCGTTTGTCGCTGTCCATTGAGAGGTGGTGCTGAATGTGTGTTGTCGTGGCACATTGAGAAGGGAGCGGCGCCGTGTGACAGAAAGAAGACGGCGTTAGTGTGTGTGTGTGTGTGTGTGTGTGTGTGTGTGTGTGTGTGTGTGTGTGTGTGTGTGTGTGTGTGTGTGTGTGTGTGCCTGCGTGCTTCAGTGCTCTGATTTATTGTCAGGTTTTAAGGGATTTAGGGTTTCAGATTTCTGCCACGGAGCACGGAAGACAAGACGGCGGCCTTGAGTCTCAGGTGATGCTTGAGATGGAGCAGCGGAACAGAGAACGTGGAGCGGAGAACGTGGAGCGGAGAACGGCAACACAAAAACAGAAACAGGGGAAAAAAATAAATAAATGGGGATGACAGAGGGGCCCACGGTGTGAGTCTAACCAGGAGTGATGATCAGGTTGTGTGTGTGTGTGTGTGTGTGTGTGTGTCATTTATATTTTTAAACGCAATAGGTGTAGGTGGCAGCTTTTCTGATGCAATGACCTGTTAAAAAACACACCCTTGGTGGTAGATGAGATCAGATTTAACTAATCAATGTTAAGAATCTCCCACTTAAACTATGAATCAGGATTTTGCAGTAATCTGATTACATTACATCTGATCATCTTAATAGTCCAGGACCTTCAGTATAGTTGCTCATGAAGAACAGTCATATGTTTCATTTTCAGTTAGAAGGTGCTGAAACACATTAAGTGTTTCTGTCTTCTCAGCTGACCTTTGACCTTTAGTTACGCTGCAAATGTTCACAGGTGAAGGTCACAAGGGATTCATGAAGGAATCATTTAAGTGGATTCCAGGGTTTAAAGGCCATCCGTCCACATGATGATTGCTTTCTTCTTCTGCTGCACCAACGGGAGACGAGTTAAATCTGTATGTGATGACACGCGTGGCCCCTTCGCTGACCTTCAGGCCATTAAGGTCACGAGGCCGCCAGAGGAAACGTCTGTTCGAACACATCTGTCCCGTCAACGATGCGACTAAATGCAACCTTTACTTTGAAAAGCGCTCACGTTTTACTGCTGAAACCGAACAAAAAGCACTTTGTATCCCCGGCAGGTTGCCGGTGGAGCGGCAGCGACTCGGACCGCCTCCCCCGACGCATCGAGTCCATCACATGACAAACTCTGACGACCTTCACGTGAGAACGAGCTGTCCGTCACCCGGCCGCCGCACAGACGTGTCCCGGGAGCCCCGCGGAGAGGACGATTACTCACCCGCTGCCAACGCCGCCCGCCCATTCAATCACACTTAGCTCCCAAGGTTTGTTGTCTCTGGAGCCCCCCCCACCCCCCATTGGTCAAGGTCCCCCAATTCTTCCATCATAAACCATTATCATATTTTCTGTCTCTCTCCAGGAAATGACGTCATCAGATCACTTTGAATTGTTTTAACTTGGGACACGCGATCACGTGACACGTCACATGTCCTCCTGAGGAACCGGAGGTCTGAATATTAAACTTTATAATGCTTTTAATACTCGACTTCTTTCTTTCCGGTGCAGAGTCCATAAAGTAGTCCCTGAATATGAGATATCAGATCATTACAGGAACTCGTGTTTATTCACTATTTACGGTGTGGTTTTGATTCTTCACGCTTCGTTTCGTTTCCACGCCTTCCGGCGTTTCCGTTAATAACGTTACGAGCAGCGCGTGGAGCGTGAAGCGCAACCACTGATCGGAACTAACAGGAAGTCACTGTTTCTGTGACCGACTCACAGGAATCACGTGACGATGGACTGTACATGAGAAGCAGACACAGTTTAATAAAATAAATACAGGAAGCATACGTTTATGGTCTGGTTTGCTATGAATATGACCATAAAATACCTTTTATTTCTGTTCATTTTTGCGACTTCTCACTATGATGCATTCTGGGTCTGAATGTGATTGGACACCATGAGGGACCGAGCAGACGATCACAGGGGCAGGAAGTGCGGGGACACAAGACACCCGGACTTCAAAATAAAACAGTAAACAACCCAAAACCGTGACAGTAATACGTTTTTGTAATCTGCCATGTCATAATAATGTTGTGCATTCTGCAGAGTCGATGTTGATGCGTCACAGAGAGAGAACAACAGAGGAGCCTTTGTTCCTCCGGGGAACCGTGAACTGCTGAACTGACAAACGCTGCGAGGAGAAGCAACGGAACAGAAACACGCTGATGTCCCTGAACACAACCCCGGGGTTTGTGGGGATCATGTGCTGGTGGAGTTCAGCGAGGGCGCCTCCAAGCGAGATGAGCTGGGACGGACAGCTCGACTCCGCTTTGCTTTGGAAGAACCGACTGCGGCTCCACGAGCTCTGGGGGAGGGTTCCCTCTGAGGAACCGAAATCTAATATCGGTTCATCCGACGTGTACAGAGACAAAAGACAGACAGAGGATTACGTCGGATCCCTCGTTGGTGTTTTTTTTTTCCATTTCTACCTTGTTTACTGGCAATGCATGTGGGGCGGAGCCTGCGGGGCGGAACCTGCGGGGCGGAGCCTGCGGGGAGAGAACCCACAACCTGCCGGTGAGATGCAAACGCTCCCTCATTCATAAAGCGTTCCTGCTCGTTGTATCGACATCCAACCAGAGGTCGTGCACCAGATGCTCATCATCTCCAGCAGGATCATGCGAGTGCGTCTCTGTGTCCGTCCGCGGCTGATCTTGCGTTCGGCTGTTGTTGACGTTCATCATCAGCTGACTTTCCTTCATGCTGACTCCGCTGCTTCCCTCTCAGCGGTCGTGACGGTGAAGAGCGGAAATGAAAGAGGCCCGAGCCATCGGATATCTTGAGCTTTTCCAAGCAGCGCGGTGAACCGTGCGGCCACCGAGATCTCCCCAAATATATAAATAAAGTGGAGTCAAAGGTAGCAGGCTGCATAAACAGCCTTCTCATAATATTGTGTTTATTTTAGCATCGCCGGCAACTCCTCCCCTCTCCGTCTCTTCCCCCCCTTCAACATCTGTACACTGAGAACGACGTTTCAGAGCTGCTTTCTATGTACTTCTGAAATGTATAGCTTCCTGTCGAGGAATGACATTTATTGCATTTTCCTGATATTTCATTGTTGGCAGCAACCGAGAACTGACCTGTCGAGAATTTACCATAAAACTCAGCTGATGATGAACGACTCCTCTGCAGCAAACAGGTTCTTAAATACTATCCCTTTATTAAGAATGAGCCTTTAGGCTTTTCTAACTCTTCCCTGCTCTCATCTCACCCCACAGCCTTGTACTGTTTCTTTTCCAAATGCAACCATTATTCTTGACGATTGGGAGCTGTTAAGCTCCTCCCTTCTTCTCAGACCTCGGCACGGCGGCGTAATCGTAGGTGTTGAGCGTTCTGTAGCTCAGGATCTGTGTCAGACAGACACGAGCGGCCCGAGGGAGGGAAACAGGGAGAGGGATGCTGTGATGTAATCTCATCAACAGACAAAGAACGATGAGGAGGAGATGAGGAAAGAGACGGGCGAGAGACGTGGGCGAGAGACGTGGCCTTTCCCGCTAACTTCAAACCCAAAATCCACAGAGATGCTCAAATTAGTCCCGTCAACGTTAACGGGATCAGAGCGTGTGCAGAGCTCAGGATGCATGCAGCTAATTAAGTGTGTGTGAGTGTGTGTGAAGGTATTCCTGTTCATGTATATTTGATCCTGTGAATGCGTTGCCACTAAAGGCTCTCATGAAGGAGAGCGCGTGGCAAGTCGGCAACTTTGTTGCCACGGAAGCAACTTGAGAGCAAACTTGTTGCCCTCCGTCATGATGGCAACATGATTATTTCATGAGAGTTATTGTGCTTTAATGATGGCAGAGCATCTGCTGCTGTGCTGATGGGGAAGCAGAGATCAGACATGTGGCAGCGAAAAGGAATATATATAAAAATAAACATGTATATAGATATATATGTACACCACATGCAAAAGCTTATAAATAAAAGTGATTAAAATATTCACATTTTTATTGCATCTCTGTTGTGGTCTGCACCCTAAAGGCCTGACTGGATGCTTTGTCTGCGTGCCGAGTGGTCGATGCCGCAAAGACGCTTTATGAGCGTACTGGCTGAAAGCCACAAGGGTTATGAGAGCTGAACCCAAACCCAGCTGAAAGATGCTGAACTGATGGAACTGAGGATCACAGCGAGAAACGTCTCACATGTCGTCAGTTTCATCCATGAGTACAAATTCTATTTATAGCTCTTTATCGTGCAGGTAACCATATATGGTCATTTTCCTCAGTCCTGCCCTCCTGCTTGAGCCACAGACCTCCAAACAGTCGGTGGATGAGGTGATGGTTGCCTACAAAGGGAAGACAGCTGGCAACCTGAGGCAGTTCATCAAAAAGCAGCCGCACAAGTGGAGTTTTAAGAGGTTTGCCAGGGCCTCTGAGGATGGCTCCACCCATTCATCCATTGAACGTCAAAGTATTTGAATGAGTGCCCTATAAAGGGTTAATACAACAGATTGTTAAAGTATAGTGCAGTGTACCTTAAAGTAGTACTTAAACTTGAGATGTTCTCTGAACATGCACTAAGTAAAACAGCTTTCTGACAATTATCCTGGTGGAGTTGGGTTTTAATAACACATGTAAACATGTGAATGTGCGTCAGACATACAGGACTCACACACGAACGTCTACATGAGCCTCTGTGATCTCAACTACTTCATGCTTTTTATTTACTTATTTACTTTGCATTGCTGGTTGGCTGCACATGTTTTTATTGCATGTTTGTGCATGAGCATGCCTCACCGAGCAGCTCGCGGCCATCAACACTGCACCACGCTAATGATCTCACCTTCCCCTCACTTAGCTCCGTTAGCCTGTTCACTGTGGTTAGCACTGTTAGCATGTTCACTGTGGTTAGCACCATCAGCATGTTCACTGTGGTTAGCACCATCAGCATGTTCACTGTGGTTAGCAGCATTAGCGTGTTCACTGTGGTTAGCACCATTAGTACCATTAGCATGTTCATTGAGGTTAGCATTCTTAGCATGTTCACTGTGGTTAGCACCATCAGCACCGTTAGCTCAGCCGTTACCATGTTAACGACTGCATAGATCAATAACACTCCCAATCTCGTATTATGCACCTTTTTAACGTGCCACGCAAAACCGCTTCTGATTTGGCGTTCTGGAATATTGTTTTCCAGGAGAGTTTGTCAGGAGTTATTAAATATAAAAAAGGATATTAGGTCAACATTACAGCGAACATAACTTATTGAAAGATTAGTTATTTATTCATTAATTTGTGTGGTGGTTTCTGTGTGTGTGTTCATGTTGTTCTCAGCCTTAGCTGGGAGTGACAGCATCATACATAATGCAGGCAGTACATGAGGATAAGGATAGCTGACATTTGGTTGCTTGTCATTCATGATATATCCACCCTGGGGGAATGACCATGCTCGCAGATACACACACACACACACACACACACACACACACACACACACACACACACACACACACACACACACACACACACACACACACACACACACACACACACACACACACACACACACACACACACACACACACACACACACACACACACACACACACACACACACACACACACACACACACACACACACACACACACACACACACACACACACACACACACACACACACACACACACACAGCGTCGTTTAGAGAGCAGCTGCTCCGCTGTTGGAATCCCACCTTTATTTTTAACCCGGCGGTGAGGAGCCGCCTGATGAGCGAAATGATGTGAACGTGTCACAACAAAAGCATGCGGAGGTTCGTTTAATGCTTTTATTTTGTTGTATATTCATCTGAACCTTCAACATAATTATGAGTTAACACTCTCGGTTAGCGTGCGCTCGATCTGAGGGTTGTGAGAGAGGCGCTGAGGGGGCGGAGTCTGGGAGAGATCCGCCAACATGTCGATTCTGTTTCCACTTGACCCGAAAGTCAGTGAATAATGAGCCCGGATCTATTGAGCCTGTGGCTAATTAGTCAGTCATGTGTGATGCAGTCCAATTAGAACTGCAGCATTAATTAAGCAGAACACTTGAAGATAAATATTGCGCCATTCATACTTCAGACTTTAAAAAAAAAAGGGTTTCGTGAGGCGTGAGGAGTGAAGGTTTGGGTTAATGTAGAGGAATTATCTCGAAGCGTTCCCAAAATGTCGCGTTCACAGTTCCTTTGTTCTGGGAAGCGAACCCAGGCTGGAAGTGTAAAGAATGCGTTGTGCTCCTCAAGTGTGGCATCACCCGTGAGGCCGGTCCTGTGACTCCTGTTACTTTATCACACATTTCAGATGCTAACTCTTCCCGGGAGCCTTATCTCTTTAAAGTTGTCCGAAGGAGAGGTCAAAGTCAAAGAGCGCTCTGTGTGAATGTGAGAGCGCTGCATTGTCTCTTTCATTTGGAAATGTTCTGAAGCTCCAGACCGTAAATCAATAACCCAACTAAAAGACATCTTTGTGGGGGAAGGGTTCGGTTCTTGAACCACAAAGACCCGAGGTCTGTATGTACGCTGCTAAATGCTCATCCCTGACCATGAATCACAAATCAGAGGACGCGATCTCATGACGAGCACAAAGTGAGCCAGTGACTGCGGACGTTTACAGGACCCAGCGCCCGCGGGACCAGAAGGACCCGTTAATGGGCTCGTTGCTGCCTCCCCTGGTTCCCATCACGGTTCTGACCTCCGGCCCCGTCGGGAAGCGCCAGAGGTGTGGACTCGAGTCATGTGACTTGGAATCGAGTCAGACTCGAGTCATGAATTTGATGACTTCAGACTCGACTCGACAAAATGTACAAAGACTTGCAACTCGACTTGGACTTTAACATCAATGACTCGTGACTTCACTTGGACTTGCGCCTTTTGACTCGAGAAGACTTGCTACTTCCCATGAAAACTGGGGAAGAAAATGTTCACACGGCCACGCCGCTCTCAGTTTATCTGCATCTGTGAAAAAAATGTGCACCACCTGTATGCATGCAGAGAGCACGCGCGCTGCCTGCACGACATCCAATCACTGTAGTCCCACGTTGTTTTGATGTGACAGTATCTAAGCAGGCACGTTGCAAGACAACCAATGAAGCACAAGCAACAACGCGCCAGTTGGCAAAATGATACCGAAGATAGTTTCGTTTGGCTATAAAAATTACGAGCTAATCGACAAAAAAAGAGTTGCAATTTGCAAAACATGCGGGTCGAAGATTACAGACGGAGCTGCCACAACGTCCAACTTTGTTCGACACCTGAAGTTGCACAAAGAAAGGTAAGTTTTGAACGAATGCTAAGCACCTTATCGGATGTACCGTAACTTACTAGCTAGCTGCTGCATATTTACTGTATCAACGAGAGAGTAAACGCACGTCTCCCTTGCTGGTTCATGCTTACAAAAATAGGGATTTTTTAACCCTGATTATATGAGGTACATGAGTGTAGCACACTCAGATGGAAAACCTCGCCAACATCATGTCAACGTCCGTTTTAAAGTACCATAACACAGTCACAGTAGATCCACCATTAGCCTTCCCTTTTCATATCAGGGGTTGTATTCGCTATAACTACCGCCTCGCTATACGGGCGCAGGGTCTGTTATCAAGAAATAACAGACCGCATTCTACATTGGAATTCAACCAAGCCATGTAATAAAATAAAATAATAACGATTATAGTAGTAATGTTCAGAGATGCAATAGATTATTATAGTGCAGTTCTTAACTAATGGGAATATTGTTTAGCTTGTTTTTGGTTTACTTTAGTTATTTAATTTATTCAATTATTTTGTTTTGCTATACTTTTCATGCCAACTTGCCATGGCCCCCCTAGCACCTCCTCGCGGCACCCAGGGGTCCCTGTCCCCACTTTGAAAACCACTGCTATAAAGTATATGACTTCAGTTGCTTGAGAGAAAGGGCTTTCTTATGACTTTTGAAGCAGTGAAAATGTTCTTAATATTGCATACACTGAAACTGAAATGTATTATCGTATACCGTAGTGTACAATAGACAATGAATATTAACACAACAACATTGATATGAGTAAAGAGTATTTTCTCTGTTACAGGTATGAAGAATCAGCCATGGTGGCATCATTCTGCGTCCCCATCGTGCACAAATGACTGACAGACTTTTGGCCAATTTGATCTTTTGCAAATGCAATGCAGTATAGGGGCCTCCCTCCACCTGTCCACAGCACGCATGCGCTCACACACTCACTCTCTGCTCATCACCTGTCCACACAGCTCACTCACTCACTCTCTGCTCATCACCTGTCCACACAGCTCACTCACTCTCTGCTCATCACCTGTCCACACAGCTCACTCACTCTCTGCTCATCACCTGTCCACACAGCTCACTCACTCTCTGCTCATCACCTGTCCACACAGCTCACTCACTCACTCTCTGCTCATCACCTGTCCACACAGCTCACTCACTCTCTGCTCATCACCTGTCCACACAGCTCACTCACTCTCTGCTCATCACCTGTCCACACAGCTCACTCACTCTCTGCTCATCACCTGTCCACACAGCTCACTCACTCTCTGCTCATCACCTGTCCACACAGCTCACTCACTCTCTGCTCATCACCTGTCCACACAGCTCACTCACTCTCTGCTCATCACCTGTCCACACAGCTCACTCACTCACTCTCTGCTCATCACCTGTCCACACAGCTCACTCACTCTCTGCTCATCACCTGTCCACACAGCTCACTCACTCTCTGCTCATCACCTGTCCACACAGCTCACTCACTCTCTGCTCATCACCTGTCCACACAGCTCACTCACTCTCTGCTCATCACCTGTCCACACAGCTCACTCACTCTCTGCTCATCACCTGTCCACACAGCTCACTCACTCACTCTCTGCTCATCACCTGTCCACACAGCTCACTCAAGTCTCTATGGAGTCATTCCAGTTATATTATCAGGTTGGTCCAGTTTTTCAGAAGTGATCATTTTGAGGAGTGAGGATTTTATTGATGACATGTTTAAAAAAAGTTCAGGCTAAAAGGACCCATGTCTATTTGAAAGTTAAACTGTTTTGCAATATGAGGTCAATACAATACAGGACTGAAGTTGCTGTGCATTGTTCTAGTGCAATATGCTGTTGAAATACAAGCATTTTTTGTGAAAATGTTTACTGTATTTGATTAATGTCATTGTATAAAAAGAGGTTTAAATAAATACAAATCTTACAGACATACATGATTTGTATACATTTTATTTCTGTGGTAAGAGGACTTGAAATGACTCGAAACTAAAATGGTAGGACTTTGGACTCGACTTGAGACTTGTTGGCTTTGACTTGTGACTCGACTCGGGACTTGCCTCATCTTTGACTCGACTTGACTTGGGACTCGAGGGCAAAGACTTGAGACTTACTTGTGACTTGCATAACAATGACTTTGTCCCACCTCTGGGAAGCGCCGTAATCCCTCGGCTCATTACACTCCTGCACCATAAAACCCCTTTTTCTCTCTTCACCGCTCGCCTTCCACTGGGATGCGAACCTTTGATCGATGAACCCTGATCACCACCGCGCTACACGGCTCTCGGCAAACTACTTCTAGACGATGTTTACTGCACGTGTCACGAACTGGTTTTAGCAATCCAAGCAATGCGTGGAACAGGGTGTGCTGTGTAGCTGCTGCAAAACCAAGGAGGGAGTGATTCATGCTGGATGTCAGCTGTTGGAAGAGAGAGGCTGTCAAATCCTGTTGAACTGGACCAGCTGACGTCTGCTGAGCTGCAGGAGCAGCCTCCAGGCCGGCCGGCGGGATGCGCACATGTGATCCGCTCAAAGTGGTCGTACAAGACATCTTTCAAACGAGCTGACAAAACTAAAACTCACCAAGTTGCTGAGAGCCAAACACAACCACTCTTATCCGCTCTATTATTAAGTATTGTCATTAAGTATTATATCTGCTGCAGCGGAAATGTAAGATTAGCCATGGACAGACACAGAGATGCACACGCACACACACACACATGATGGGTGAGCTCTGAGGTACTTCACACAACAGGGTATTGTGTAGCTTTCACAGCACAGGAAATAAAGAGACACTACAGTTTTGAGCAGGGTCGTCCTTCAATCAGAGGATCGGCGGTTCGATTCCCCGGCTCAGCTAGCCCATGTCGATATGTCCTTGGGCAAGACACTGAACCCCTAATTGCTAACCGTAGCTACGGTGTGTGGATGTGTGTGTGAATGTTAGGCTCAAAGCTAGCTGTGCAAACAGCAAACAGCAAACAGCAAACAGCAAACAGCAAACACACACACACACACACACACACACACACACACACACACACACACACACACACACACACACACACACACACACACACACACACACACACACACACACACACACACACACACACACACACACACACACACACACACACACACACACACACACACACAGCCTGTGAAACATCATCTTACTAAATCAAAGCTTTGTGGGGGTCCTCCTCCTCTCTCCTCCTCTCTTCTCATTTCTCATCTCATCCTCTCCTCCTCTCTCCTCCCTCTCTTCTCATTTCTCCTCTCTCCTCATCTCTCCTCCTCTCTCCTCCTCTCTCATCTCTCCTCCTCTCTTCTCCTCTCTCCTCTCTACTCCTCTCTCCTCCTCTCTCCTCCTCCTCTCTTCTCATTTCTCCTCGCTCCTCCTCTCCTCCTCTCTCCTCCTTTCTTCTCCTCTCCTCTCTCCTCTCTTCTCCTCTCCTTCCTCTCCTCTCCCCGTTTCCGGTTGCGTGTGAGTGTGCGTGGTGGAAGTGCGAGTGGCGCGGAGTTTCAAACTGTTTCTATCCCTGGTTTTTCGGGGTTTTCCGACTGCGTTTTCAATCTATCTTTTTGTGCATGATCAGGTAAGCTTCTTAGTTTTATATTGGAGTGTCTGCTGAGGAATCGGGTGTTCGGTCGAGCGTCTTTTTCGGGAGGAATGGCGTCCTCTGAGACGCCACCTCCGACTCTCCGGCAGGGAATAAGAGTAGTACCCCCGGAGAATAATGTTACTGTGGAGGAGGTTCTGTTGGCGGTTGGTGAACAGGTAGGCTATGACAAGCTAGCTTTTGCATCCAGAATGAACAAAGCAGTGGTTGTGTTTATGAAGGATGAGCAGCTAGTTCATCAGTTGATTGAGAGCGGTGTGATTATCAGAGAAAGTTTGGTGCAGGTTTCCCCCTTATCGACTCCATCTACGCGAATCACCGTATCCGGTGTTCCGCCGTTCATATCCAACGAGTTGTTGGCGAATGAGCTTCGGAGGTATGGGAAGTTTGGCAGTGGGTTTAGAACTGTGACTTTGGGATGTAAAGATCCCAAACTGCGACATGTGCAGTCTCTGAGGAGGCAGGTGTTCATGTTCCTGGACTCGGCTACACAGATGCTGGAGGTGTCTTTCAGAGTGAAGCATGGTAACGGGTCTTATATGGTGTATGCAAGCTCTGGACAGTTGAAATGTTTTGAGTGTGGGGATGTGGGACACAAGCGTGTTGCTTGTCCCCACAGACAGCAGGCGCCGGCTGATGGCGAGGCTGCTGCTCCTGATGGCGAGGCTGCTGCTCCTGATGGCGAGGCTGCTGCTCCTGATGGCGAGGCTGCTGCTCCTGATGGAGAGGCTGCTGCTCCTGATGGAGAGGCTGCTGCTCCTGATGGCGAGGCTGCTGCTCCTGATGGAGAGGCTGCTGCTCCTGATGGCGAGGCTGCTGCTCCTGATGGAGAGGCTGCTGCTCCTGATGGAGAGGCTGCTGCTCCTGATGGCGAGGCTGCTGCTCCTGATGGCGAGGCTGCTGCTCCTGATGGCGAGGCTGCTGCTCCTGATGGCGAGGCTGCTGCTCCTGATGGAGAGGCTGCTGCTCCTGATGGAGAGGCTGCTGCTCCTGAGGGAGAGGCTGCTGCTCCTGAGGGAGAGGCTGCTGCTCCTGATGGCGAGGCTGCTGCTCCTGATGGCGAGGCTGCTGCTCCTGATGGCGAGGCTGCTGCTCCTGAGGGAGAGGCTGCTGCTCCTGATGGAGAGGCTGCTGCTCCTGATGGCGAGGCTGCTGCTCCTGATGGCGAGGCTGCTGCTCCTGATGGCGAGGCTGCTGCTCCTGATGGAGAGGCTGCTGCTCCTGATGGAGAGGCTGCTGCTCCTCATGGAGAGGCTGCTGCTCCTGATGGAGAGGCTGCTGCTCCTGATGGAGAGGCTGCTGCTCCTGATGGAGAGGCTGCTGCTCCTGAGGGAGAGGTTGCTGCTCCTGATGGCGAGGCTGCTGCTCCTGATGGAGAGGCTGCTGCTCCTGATGGCGAGGCTGCTGCTCCTGATGGAGAGGTTGCTGCTCCTGATGGCGAGGCTGCTGCTCCTGATGGAGAGGCTGCTGCTCCTGATGGCGAGGCGGCCGCGATGGGGGCTGGCGGCCCGGGGTCGGCCGATATCGCACCCGGTGCAGGGTCCAATGTAGCTGGAGCAGCTGCTGCTGGGGATGTGGCGGCAGATCACGGCGATGCAGATGTGGACAGCGGCGAAGCGGTTGCGAAATGCAACACAAGTAGTGTAGAGAAGCAGAGCCGGTCTGAGCATCAGCAGGTTCAGGTGCCACAAGAGAGTCATACTGGTTTGGTTGGTGCTAAAGTGCAATCAGAGCAAGGAATTACGGTGGAGGTAGCCTCCACAAGTATTCCAAGAGGTCACACTGTGATCACCGCTGATGAACAGGGTGCGGGGCAACTTAGCAGTCAGGCATCATGTGCTAGTGAAGACATGGAGTACGATTCAGAGTCTGATACTGTATCTGTTGGAGAAGGTCATCTGAGCACAGATCTGTATTCATTAGAGGAAATAGATCGTTTTCTGAATGAAACTTTTAAAAGATCTGTGAAAGTGACTGATTACTTCAAAGACACAGAAAAATGTATCAGGTCTGTTGCTGTACTGAAAAGACTGGTTGGTTTTGACCTGTTAGATAAAAAGAAACGTTATCGTCTAAAGAAGCATATTACAACTATAAGAAAGGAAAAAGAATGTAGAACTTCAAAAAGGCTAAGAACTTCCAATGATCATGACACTTAATTATTTTTCCTCTTTATATTGTTCTGTGCTTGTTTCAACCTGTCTGTTACTCTTTTCTGACTTTTCTATGAGGAGCCTTAAAATAGGATCTCTTAATATCAATGGTGGGAGAGATGGGCACAAGAGGGCTTTAATCTCTGAGGTCTCTAGTCAGAAAAAGATGGATGTGTTGTTTTTGCAGGAAACACATTCTGATCCAGCAGTTGAGACAGAATGGGGTATATGGTGGGAGGGTCCCCATGCTCTTAGCCATGGCACAAACGTTAGCGCAGGGGTTGCTGTTCTGTTTAAGGCAGCTGCTAATGCAAACATTATATCATCTACAGAAGTAGTAAAGGGACGCCTGCTGGTTGTCAGGGCAGAGATAGAGAGTTCTGTGTTTTGTTTTGTTAATGTATATGCCCCTAATCAGGGATCAGAAAGAGTGACTTTTTTCACTCAGTTAAAAAACGAATTAAGTAAGTACCATCAGGATCAGTTGATTGTTGGTGGGGATTTTAACTGTACTCCTGATTTTACTGTGGACAGGATAGGCGAGGAACCTCACCCACTTTCAGCTCAGAGCTTGAACAGCACCATTAAGCAGCTGGATTTGGTAGATACATGGAGGGTTAAACATCCACAATCGCGACAGTACACTTGGGTGAGGGTCATTAATAATAGGGTGAGTGCAGCCAGACTCGACTTATATTTCAAAAAATCTTAACTCTAGACTAGTCCATAGTAGGATACTTCCTGTTGGCTTCACGGATCATCACTGTGTTTTTATAGATTTGATCATCTCGCCAGGTAAGAGGATTACGTCCTACTGGCATTTTAATAACAAACTTTTACAAGACAGCATGTTCTGTCACACATTTGAGCACTTTTGGAAGTGCTGGAAAAATAAAAAAGCAGATTTTAAGTCTTTGACGCAGTGGTGGGACGTTGGCAAGGCGCAAATTCGGGTTTTGTGTCAACAGTACACCTCCCATTCCACTGCTAAGGTCAATACAGTAGTTAGGGAACTTGAAGCCAATATTAGAGGTATTGAGGAGGTTTTAAATAGAGATTCTGACCCTTCTTTAGGGCACTTGTTGAAAAAGGAAAAAATGGAATTGAGCTCTTTTCTGAACGAGAGGGTGAAGGGAGCTCTGGTCAGGTGTCGTTTCCTCCAGTTAAAGGACATGGATGCCCCAAGCTCCTTTTTTTTGGTCTGGAGAGATCGGTGGCACAAAGGAAACAAATGACATGTCTTCAGATCCCAGGGGGCAGAGTAACCACCAGTCCGGGTGAGATGAGGAGCCATGCGAGGGAGTTTTATGCAGACCTGTTTGGGGCTCAACAGTGCAGCATGGAGTGTCGTGAGGAGCTTCTGGAGGATCTTCCTCAGCTCAGTCCGGAGGAGAGAGCTGCTTTGGACTGCGAGCTAACGCTGGAGGAGCTGACAGCGGCGGTCAACCAGATGGCCACAGGAAAGGCGCCGGGGATAGATGGTCTCTCCACAGATTTCTATAAACAATTCTGGAAGACTATTGGACCAGACCTTCATGAGGTTATGCTGGAGGGGTTTAGAACAGGTTTTCTTCCGGTGTCCTGTCAGCGAGCGGTGTTATCACTGCTGCCAAAAAAAGGAGATCTGGCTTTGCTTAAGAACTGGCGCCCAGTTTCTCTCCTCTGTACAGACTATAAGGTACTCTCCAGAGCATTATCCAACAGATTGAAGAATGTCCTGGAATTAATTATACACTCGGACCAAACATACTGTGTTCCAGATAGGTCGATCATGGACAATATTTTCGGTGTTCGGGACATTCTTGATGTGTGTAAAATGTATGACGTTGATGTTGGCATTGTTTCTTTGGACCAGGAAAAAGCTTTTGATAAGGTGGATCACTCATACTTGTTTTCTGCACTTAAAGCTTTTGGTTTTGGTGATGGTTTTCTGTCTTGGGTGGGTTTGCTGTACAATGGGGCACAGTGTTTGGTGAAGACAGGTGCAGGGCTGAGCCGGCCCATTCCTGTGAATAGGGGGATAAGACAGGGTTGCCCTATCTCGGGACAGCTATACACCTTAGCAATCGAGCCTTTACTGTGTAGGATGAGGGCTCGACTCAGCGGGTTTGTCCTGCCTGGGTCCTCGAGCATGGAGCGTCCGCTTGCGGTCTCAGCCTATGCAGATGATGTCAATATTTTTGTCTGCAGCCAGGAGGATGTTCAGAGTCTACAGGATGCTCTGTCTCTGTATGAAAGGGCCACATCCGCAAGGGTGAATTGGGCCAAAAGTGAAGCTTTGTTAGTAGGTCAGTGGAGAGATAAAGCGGTGCCCAGTCTGCCAGGGGGACTTGAGTGGGGAAAAGAAGGGTTAAAAGTTTTGGGAGTGTTTTTGGGTTCTGAGGGGTTTGTCAAGAAGAACTGGGAGGGAGTGAAGGAGAAGGTGTGCGCTCGGTTGTCTAAATGACAATGGTTGCTACCCCAGCTCTCGTATAGGGGAAGAGTTCTGGTTGCCAATAATTTGGTTGCCTCGACCCTTTGGCATAAGCTCATTGCTATTGTGCCACCAAGAGGCCTGATGGAGGACGTTCAGAGGACCATCGTTGATTTCTTCTGGTCGGGGCGGCACTGGGTTCGGGCAGCAGTGCTCTACCTGCCTGTAGCTGAAGGGGGCCAGGGGCTGGTAGATATCCAGGCTAAAATTGCCTCCTTTAGAATAAAGACTGCGCAAAGACTATTGTACAACTGTGGCCCTAGCTGGCTGGATACAGCCCGACTGCTGCTGAGGAGAGCTGGGCGAGTGGGATACGACAAGCAGCTTTTCCTTCTAAAAACTGAGGATATGGACCTCACTGGGCTGACAGCGTTCTACAGTTCTGTGCTGCAGGCGTGGCAGATACTACAATTTTCTCGTGATGCAAATGAAATTCCGGGAATGTGGCTGTTTGAAGAACCTTTGTTTTTCAACAACTTTTTAAGGACTCAAACTCTACAGTCTGCCAGCCTGCGATCCAGTCTTAGGGGGGCTGGGTGTACTAAACTGGGACACCTGATGAAGATGACTGCCACATCTGTTGACGTCCTAAGAGTGAGTAGCAACATCACCTCCATTAGGCTGATCAACAGGGTGGTGAATGAGGTTTGTGCTACCCTAAAGCAACATCAACGAACTCTGGTAGAGAATCGGACCCTGTGTGATCAGTGGAGTGAGGGGTGGGAGTATAGTTTCCCCTCTCTGACCATCACCCCATCTGTGGGGGAATGGAGGGAGGAAGCAGGCCAGCTACTGTCTTTTTCAACCCCTCACCTGGGCAAGTTTAAAGATGCAGGGAAGAAAGCACTTTATTATACCTGCATAAAGGTCCTGAACCTGCGGTCTTTGGCTGAGCTGAAGGAGTCGAGGTGGACTGAGTTTTTTGGTTCAGACGCTTCCCCGAAAGGCAGTTGGCGTTCCCTGTACAAACTGCCCGTTGAAAAGCGGGCAGCAGACCTTCAATGGAGGATTGTGCATGGGGCTATAGCTACAAACAGATACAGAGCGCACCTTGATCCCGAGCTAGGGGAGGGATGTATTTTTTGCCTTCAGGTGGAAACACTAGAACATTTGTTTATTCAGTGTCCTCGGCTGGCAGATCTGCTAGAGATTCTTAAAAAGTGGGTTCAGGGTTTTGGAGAGGTTTTTTCTTTGGAATTGTTCATTTTTGGTCCAAAATACACAAAGCAAAAAAAGACTGCTCACATTCTACTGAACTTTTTGTTTGCAACGGCAAAGTTGGCCATCTGGCTAACACGCAGGAACCGGGCTCAGGGAGCCGGTAGTGTAGAGCCAGTGCCGGTTCTGGAAGGACTGGTCAAGGCCCGATTGAGGGTGTAACATTCTTACTACCAGATGACGGACAATTTGCTGGTGTTCAGTAGTGTGTGGGCTGTAGGGGGAGTGTTGTGCTCTGTGGGGGAGGGGGGGGAGTTGGTGTTTGGGTTTTGATTTGGAAGAAGCACATAGTTGTTTGATAGTGTTGTTGTGTTTTTTGTATGGTTTGTTTTTGTGTTCTGTTTTTTTTTTCTCTTTGTCCTGTATTTTTGTATGTTGGTGTTTTTTCTGGTTTTGTGAATCTTATATGAGAATGGTCTAATAAAGGGACTTTGAAACCGAAACCTCCCTCTCTTCTCATTTCTCATCTCTCCTCCTCTCTCCTCCTCTCTCCTCGCTCCTCCTCTCCTTTCTTCTCCTCTCCTCTATCTTCTCATCTCTTCTCTCCTCTTGATTAATTGTGGGTTCAGCTGCACTGCCTCTCCTCCGCTAAACGGCCTTCCCTCCCACGACGGTGTGGAAACGACTCCGAGCATCGCCCAGTGGGACTAACTGGGTTACATCACCTCTGCGCGCACGCGCACGCGCACGCGCACACGCACACGCACACGCACACACACACACACACACACACACACACACACACACACACACACACACACACACACACACACACACACACACACACACACACACACACACACACACACACACACACACACACACACACACACACACACACACACACACACACACACACACACGTGTTTTCTTTTGTTGTTTTCTGATGCACACAAACAACACAGAGGCCCGGTCCCGTGGACTCGCTGCTCTACGGGTTCCTTTGTGATCTGGACATGTGAAGCGAGAACAAATTGTCCGAGCGCCGGCAGCGCTGACGCTTTGCAGACATCCTGCCCGAGCTCTCGTGATGGATATTGGATTTCTTCTTTCTTTTCTTATTACTCGGAGCGCCGTCTAGATGGCGGCCGGGCCGAGAGGCCGCGGGTCAGAGGTGTTTGAGTGTGTTGCTTTCATCGGAACATGAACCCTAAGCACCTTGAATAAAGCTCTGATCCAATTCAATTAGGAGAACTCGCGTTGCACAAGAGTTTGTCAGTTCAACAGTTTAGCAGCGTGAAGCCCAAAAGCAGAAAGAATCAGAGGAATCAGATCAGCAGCGCCACAGAATCAATTACATCGTTTTCCAACACGGAATGAGAGGAAATCACTCAGAAAGCGGCTCGACCGCCCATTAGCTCCGTGATGAGGAGCGCTTATGCCCGCGAAGTGGCTGCGAGCCTGTGTGCAGGGTGCACGGTGACTTATGCATTATGTAAGTTCATAACAACCAGTCCGGGGAGAAGACACATTCAGTAGCGGTGAAGCGCTTCAGATATTTACGGCTCGTGTTTCCAAAGGAAGCGAGCACATGTCGAGCTGCTGGGAGGCTGTTGACTGCCAGTGAGTCTCAGTCACACACACACACACACACACACACACACACACACACACACACACACACACACACACACACACACACACACACACACACACACACACACACACACACACACACACACACACACACACACACACACACACACACACACACCTCTTAGTGGAGGAGCACCAGTTAAGTCACATGTGGGGTCAGGGAACCACTTCGCCGCCTGTTCATTCAGATTTTAAACACTTGGTATAGTTTGAAGACCACTTCCTGTGAGGACTCTGCAGCTCCTCCACGTGGACTCAACCGACGAAGAAGCTCCGGGTGAGCCTTGTTTTCATCAACAAACAGCACGCTTGCATATGAAAATCATCTTCTGAGAACCACAACAAGTCCCTCAGTTCAGGTCCCCCAGTTCAGGTCCCTCAGTTCAGGTCCCCCAGTTCAGGTCCCTCAGTTCAGGTCCCCCAGTTCAGGTCCCTCAGTTCAGGTCCCCCAGTTCAGGTCCCTCAGTTCAAGTCCCTCAGTTCAGGTCCCCCAGTAAAGAAGCACCTACCTTAGGGAGAGGGTATGCCGGAGGCGGCTGGGGGTCATGGGTGTCGGGTCCAGCAGTCCAGGGTATAAGCGGTCCAACCTTTAGCCGTAACCAGAGCGCTCCGAGCCTCTAGCAGCCGGGTGGGAACTCTGGTGTGCGCTGTATGAGCGCTCAAGCGCTCCCTCACTCTCACACAGCCAGGACAGCTGTGAACGGAGAGAGAGGCAGACGTGCTGCTGGTCTCTCTCTCTCCCCCTCCCTCTCTCTCCTCTCTCTCTCTCTCCCCCTCCTTCTCTCTCTCTCTCTCTCTCAGCCTGCAGCTCCCCTCTCTCCCTCTGTAGCTCTGCTTTCCCTCTCATTCTCCACACTGTATCTTTCTCTATCTCTGACACACACACACACACACACACACACACACACACACACACACACACACACACACACACACACACACACACACACACACACACACACACACACACACACACACACACACACACACACACACACACACACACACACACACACACACACAGAGCACTTATTCTTCCTCAATTTTCCTGTTTAACTATTTAGAGTTTTTCTATTCTCACTTTTTATTTCCTTCCTCACTCTGCTGACTGCAGCTCTTTAAATGTGAATGTCCAGGTCACGAGAGACGAAGAGGACGAGAGACGAAGAGGACGAGAGAGACAAAGAGGACGAGAGAGACAAAGAGGACGACAGAGACGAAGAGGACGAGAGACGAAGAGGACGACAGAGACGAAGAGGACGAGAGACGAAGAGGACGAGAGACGAAGAGGACGAGAGAGAGACGAAGAGGACGAGAGAGAGACGAAGAGGACGAGAGACGAAGAGGACGAGAGACGAAGAGGATGAGAGAGACGAAGAGGACGAGAGACAAAGAGGATGAGAGACAAAGAGGATGAGAGAGACGAAGAGGACGAGAGACGAAGAGGACGAGAGACGAAGAGGACGAGAGAGACGAAGAGGACGAGAGAGAGACGAAGAGGACGAGAGAGACGAAGAGGACGAGAGAGACGAAGAGGACGAGAGAGACAAAGAGGACGAGAGAGACGAAGAGGACGAGAGAGACGAAGAGGACGAGAGACGAAGAGGACGAGAGACGAAGAGGACGAGAGACGAAGAGGACGAGAGACGAAGAGGACGAGAGAGACGAAGAGGACGAGAGACGAAGAGGACGAGAGAGAGACGAAGAGGACGAGAGAGACGAAGAGGACGAGAGACGAAGAGGACAAAGAGATGAAGAGGATGAGAGGGACGAAGAAGACAAGAGACGATGAAGACGAGAGACGAAGAAGACGAGAGACGATGAGGATGAGAGAGACAAAGAGGACGAGAGACGAAGAGGACGAGAGACGAAGAGGACGAGAGAGAGACGAAGAGGACGAGAGAGAGACGAAGAGGACGAGAGAGACGAAGAGGACGAGAGAGACGAAGAGGACGAGAGAGACGAAGAGGACGAGAGAGACGAAGAGGACGAGAGACGAAGAGGACGAGAGACGAAGAGGACGAGAGACGAAGAGGACGAGAGACGAAGAGGACGAGAGAGAGACGAAGAGGACGAGAGAGAGACGAAGAGGACGAGAGAGAGACGAAGAGGACAAAGAGATGAAGAGGATGAGAGGGACGAAGAAGACAAGAGATGAAGAAGACGAGAGACGATGAAGACGAGAGACGAAGAAGACGAGAGACGATGAAGACGATACACATGCATCAGGAGTCCTGCAGGTCTGAGTTGCAGCTTTGAAGTGCAAATGAAAGCAGAATGTCATGGTTGATCTGTGTGTGTGTGTGTGTGTGTGTGTGTGTGTGTGTGTGTGTGTGTGTGTGTGTGTGTGTGTGTGTACACCGTAGTCCGTTCAAATGCATTTTCACGAGGCACGAGTGTGTGTATATATATATATATATATATATACACACTTATGTGGAGGTGATTTAATGAAGCGATGAGAGATCAGTGATTCTATCTGAATCTCCTCTGGCGGTTTATTTTCCAAAGCCTTGAAAGCATCGTCACCTTTAGTTTTCAGCCTCGACCTCTAAAGAGCCAGAAGGACCCCGAGCTGAGGGGGTTAGGTACATGGTCAATGTGGGTGGGGTGGGGGAGGGGGGGGGAGAGAGAGCAGATGCGTCAGCAACATCCAGCTCGTGTGCATCTGGAGTCAGCGGTCCTTAAGGGTGATATATATATATATATATATATATATATATATATATATATATATATATATATATATACACGTGTTTGAACCTATCAGATCCGAGGGGAGGAGGGCATCCAGTATGATGAAGACTATGGGACCCGGTCTGGTGAAAGGGAAGCAGAAGGAGAGGACGAAGACAAGGCCGGGTCCAGAGCATGCAGAGGGTTCAGAACCAGGAGGGTTCATGGACCCAGACCTCATGTCGGCCTCAGCGCTGAACCCGTCTTTATTAATCTGACTCTATAATCTCAGATTAACCGACCGATCAATCGGCAACAGAGCATTTGGGATGAAGATGCAACGAGATTCAATGTTTCTTCACAATAATAAAGAAATATTGAGATGAAGGGAAAATGAATTATACATAAATCTGAAGGTATTTATACTGCAATACAAGAGTCTATAGCATTAGATTTATAGTAGTACAGTAATTATTAGATCATATAGAGGGGACGGCAACCTCAGAGTCTCAGTGTGTGTGTGTGTGTGTGTGTGTGTGTGTGTGTGTGTTTCCTTGCACATGTGTGTATGCCACTATAAGTCACATCTCTGTTAAAAAGAGGGTGGCCACATTTGAATGTGTTGTAATTCCTACACCGTTCACCTGATTTGGATGTAAATACCCTCAAATTAAAGCTGAAAGTCTGCACTTAAAGCACATCTTGATTTTTTCATTACAACTCCATTGTTGTGGTGTACAGAGCCAAAATAATGGAAAATGTGTCAATGTCCAAATATTTATGGACCTAACTGTATATATACCGGAGAGGTGTGAATGTGGTCTCTGACTCAAAGTCACTTCAGCACCATGGACAGCAGCCAGCGAAGCCCTTTGGCTAGACTTTCGTAACACGGACACGGCAGCCAGCAATTTAGTTGTCAAAGATGACGGCAACTCTCCAACGCAACCTGACCTCGCCCCCGGTGCGCTCCACGCTGGATCAGAGCCTCAACGGACCGGCCCGATATCACACCAGCGGCCTGTGATGCGATTCACTGAGGAGGCCGCCACGGGAACCAGAGCGGTCACAAACATTACGTCAATGAGCTGTGAAGAAGGAGAACGTGGCATTTATATCCACAAAGGTAACAACTTCAGGTGTGCTGTACTATTCCTTTGGGGTTATTACTAAATAAATATACAACAGATCCATGTTCACATCAAACATAAATGATATAGATCCATAGAACGTTGTTTCCTTTGTATGCTCTTAGCACACAAAAGCAGCTCTTCAACAGTATGTTAGCAACATGTATCTCTACCAGGTTAGCCTGTTAGCAACATGTATCTCCATCTCTCTAACAGGTTAGCCTGTTAGCAACATGTATCTCCATCTCTCTAACAGGTTAGCCTGTTAGCAACATGTATCTCCATCTCTCTGATTGTGTATCTGTGCTGAGGAGGTTTAGCATGAAACTATTTGCATTATTTGCTCTCCATCTCTGAAACTCGCTGACATCGTAGCTCTCCAGAGCTTCACAGTCACGTCACATACATGCGATATTGAGTCTGACATCAACAACCCGGTGCGACTCCTCTGAGGTGATTCATGTTCAGCCTCCTGTGTTTTGCTTTGTTTCACCTCCAGCTAACGCGAACGAGCCGTGAGCTCATTCAGCCTCCGACTGCAGCTTGATAGGGTTACGATTTAATACAAAAATACTATTTATTTGTGAAAAGCAGAAAGGATTTATCATCGACATGCACTCCAGTATCAGAGGTGGATTTTCTGATTTATTGTTCTGAAAAAAAGAACATAATCCGTCTCAATGATGTCGTGAAGATGACCACGAGGGCACGCGGCCCCGTGGCCTTCGGAGGGTGAACGAATCCGTCTCGCACTCTTCCTGCCTCGTTGTGTTTGTCTTCATCCCTCATCCTGTCACTCCTCATCCTCCTCTCTTCGCCACCTCGGCCTCCCACCGACTCAAACATCTCTGCAGCGCCGCACACGTCGGCACGCTGTGAGGTGCAAGGGCAATTTGCCCATGATGCAATATTCCAAGGTCTCTTTACGTCTGTGGACGCGTGTCAGAGGACATGTTGCCACGAAGTGCAGCCGGGCCTCTTCTGGGGGGAAAGCCAAGAATGCACATCTCATTTGTGCTGCGGAGGAGAAGGTCGACATGCGATCCGAGCTCGGTGGTGTCAGGGGCAATGGAGTTAACATGACCTGTCATGTGTTTGTATGCGTGCTTACAGGTCTGTGCTCCACCACGCTCACATCCTACTGGGGGGGAACGACCATGTACATGTACGCCACCCGTGGATAAAACTGCCTCATCAAGGTCTTACGTGTGCTCACAGAAGGACACAATAAGGAATTAAGTCATTAGGCGGCTGTTTTCTGTTCGCCTAAATTTTGATAACTAAAGCACGAGTACGATGCCGACTAGTAAGCTCTGCATAACATTGATAACCCAGGTTCATACACATTTTGATGGAGTTCCAGGACTTTTCACCAAATTTCCATGACTAAACATGTAGTGAAATCCGGGTGTGAACATCAAAAAGTGATAAAATGTAGTATGCGCACGGTATTCCCCCAGATGGGGGCTCTAGGGTTCTCCCGGTGAAACTGAGCATATCAGAAAATACTAGAAAAATCCCCCCAAAAAAAAGAAATCCCAAAAGAAAAAAGAAAAAGAAAGTCAGATCCTGACCAAACAAGTCAATATGAGTAAGTTGTGTCATGTTTATAACACTATTAAACAATAAAAATTAACAAGTATGATTTAAAATGCACCCCTCGTTTTTGAAAAATGTTGATAAAGGTTTCAGGGTCCGGGACCCTTTAGGACACTTCTGCAACGGCTTCACTTTTCTGGATAAGATGCTCTTTTTTGTATCTTCTCATTAAACAGTGGCATTAAACACAACTACTCCCGGAAAGTGAAACGTTGCATAAGAATGAATCGACTTTGTGTGTTGATCAACTGCCACGATAACAATGTGCAGGAGGAAGGAGAGAAGACCTTCAAGGAGAGGCAGCCGCCACGACTCCCTCTTCCGACATGCAATTAGCGGCTAACAAAGGCCTGAGCGCGAGACTGGAGTCTTGTCAAAAGCGCAGGCGTGTGCAGGTGTGAATGCGTCTGCGGGGAATTACACGGGCTGCAGGCGGCGCGGCACAAATGAGTCCAGAACATGCAGAGCAAGGCGTACCCGTTAAGGCCCTCATTGGGAGCGACATGCCAGAGCCCACCTCCCTCGGCTAACGAGCTGAGGACGTTCGTGCTGCAGGAGCCAGAAGACGAACACTGGGGCCTTCTGCAGCCAGTCATGGCAGAACGTCTCTGGAGATACGGGTGAAGAAATACAGTTTTAAATATATTGCAGGCAGAAAAACGTGCAGCGCAAACAGCTCCTGTGAAAATCATTTCTGAATGCATTCTGTGTGTTGGGTTAGGAGGTTGTTTAAATGCATGCTCTGGGTGGTGTTAATGCTGCTGGATGTAGTGAAAGGCTAAGCAGTGTGCCAACAGTCATTACCTCCCTCTCTCTCTCTCCCTCGTCATGCACGATACTCAGTGTGTCTCTGAACCCCTTCAAGGCGTTTAAAGGCCGTTAGTCAGCACAGTGGTGACGCGTCCCGGAGGACAGGAAGCTGCAGGATGCTGCAGGACATGAAGCATAGACTTCTATACAACCAGATGAGTCACCACCTAGTGGTCAGTAGAGAGAATGCAGCTTTAACACATGAAGCATAGACTTCTATACAACCAGAGGAGTCGCCCCCTGGTGGTCAGGAGAGAGAATGCAGCTTTAACACATGAAGCATAGACTTCTATACAACCAGATGAGTCACCACCTAGTGGTCAGTAGAGAGAATGCAGCTTTAACACATGAAGCATAGACTTCTATACAACCAGATGAGTCACCACCTAGTGGTCAGTAGAGAGAATGCAGCTTTAACACATGAAGCATAGACTTCTATACAACCAGAGGAGTCGGCCCCTGGTGGTCAGGAGAGAGAATGCAGCTTTAACACATGAAGCATAGACTTCTATACAACCAGAGGAGTCGGCCCCTGGTGGTCAGGAGAGAGAATGCAGCTTTAACACATGAAGCATAGACTTCTATACAACCAGAGGAGTCGCCCCCTGGTGGTCAGTAGCGAGAATGCAGCTTTAACACATGAAGCATAGACTTCTATACAACCACAGGAGTTGTCCCTTAGTGGTCAGTAGAGAGAATGCAGGTTTTAAGACACGAAGGTTCTTAAACGTTTTCTTAATTCTTGATGCTGACCTCAGTATTGCAGCAAACTCTAATGAGACCAGAAAGACCCTCACACCTGAGTTCTCGTATCTCTGCTTCTAGTGTCGTCTATAAAACACAACTAGAGCACCGAGCCACCCAGACCTCAGGTAATCTGGCTCTGGTCTTGTTGTACTGCCTTGTGTACAATAAATAGAAAAAAGGAGCACTTACCAATGAAGAGGGTTCACAGTTAAATGGAAAGGTGCTGACGCCTCTGATTATAAATCACAAAACACACATTAGCTGCAGGTCATTATGCGGTGTGTAGTAGAATACGTCTCATTTGGTATGAGTGAGTAAGTACAGATAGAAGGCGGTTAAGTGCTGCGTCTGCATTTACATAGTATATGTGTGTGTAAATGGACTGCACCTGTAAAGTGCTTTTCTAGTCTTTTAACCACTCAAATCACTTTAACACTACTTGTCATAATTCACCCATTCACACCCACTCACACACTGATGGGAGGGGCTGCCATGCAAGCATAGACTTCTATACAACCAGAGGAGTCGCCCCCTGGTGGTCAGGAGAGATAATGCAGCTTTAACACATGAAGCATAGACTTCTATACAACCAGAGGAGTCACCCCCTGGTGGTCAGGAGAGAGAATGCAGCTTTAACACATGAAGCATAGACTTCTATACAACCAGAGGAGTCACCCCCTGGTGGTCAGGAGAGAGAATGCAGCTTTAACACATGAAGCATAGACTTCTATACAACCAGAGGAGTCGCCCCCTGGTGGTCAGGAGAGAGAATGCAGCTTTAACACATGAAGCATAGACTTCTATACAACCAGAGGAGTCGCCCCCTGGTGGTCAGGAGAGAGAATGCAGCTTTAGCACATGAAGCATAGACTTCTATACAACCAGAGGAGTCGCCCCCTGGTGGTCAGGAGAGAGAATGCAGTTATAAAACATGAAGCATCAGCTTTACTTTTCCAGACCTTAAGGTGCCTTCAGGTCCAGACTCTGATCCAAGTATTATACCCAATATGGAACCTTTTTATGATCTATTAAAGCACCGTGAGCCTAAAGAAGCTTCTGTACGGTTATCCTCTGCAGGAGAATGTGAAGACTGAACTGGCATTTTACTTTAAAGAGATTTGATTTATAACTCCGTCTCTCCATTTATGGATATTTGTCTCCATCTACTGGTCGTATGGTGGAAAGGGACTGGGAGGCCTTCTGACGCCGCATAATTACTCGATCGAGGACACAGATTGAGAACATATCAAACTGGCAGCCTGGAAGGACGGACGACGCTCTTCATCCGCCCCGGCAGTTAGAGAACAGAACTCAACCATCAAAGCGTTTTAAACCTGTAGGGAGTCAAAACAGCTTTAAGTTCCTGTAGTGAAAACAGACCGTGAACACATTCAATAATAATGCATATAACCTTTAAAATAAACTAAAAACTCAAGGCAAGAAACTTTTTTTTTTCCAGAATTTTATTCTTTAAATTATTTTATAAAATCTCATTTACGTTTCAATATATATATATATTTATATATATTTTTTCACCAATTAACAATTTTGGCTATTTTCCCTTTCCACCCACCACCCATGTATGCCCACATATTGATCTTAAGGTTCACACCCCTTCATATTGTGCAATGATCCTCAGTGCCAAGGTGGAGAGAGGGGGGCGGGTACATGGAGGGGTGAGGCAGAGGAGGTGTGGGGGTTTGGGGGCGGGGCTTGTACAGTACAGAGCATGCCGAGGGGAAAGGGTTCATAGGAGGCGGGCTGCCTAACTACACACTGTTCACATCAGTAAGATAACCACAGAGGTAAAAGGGGGCGGGACTTCCACAATGATCGTGTTCAGATGGCTCAATGTATTCCATGACACAAAATAAAAATAGCTCTTTTTTCCCCCTCGCCACCCACCGATGACCGTAAAGTGATCCAGCCGTCCACTAACAGATGCTTGAGTCGTGACCAGAGGCCATGTTCTCCGTCTGAGCTTCTTGAGGAGGCCAACGTCTGCAGGCTGAACTTCAGCAACAACAACATAACCCACAGATTGTTTGTCCTCTCTTCTCCACTGAGGTGTTTGTTCTTCATTTGGCAACGCGGTCGCTCAGCTGCTGGTACGATGTACGACTGAAGCGCATCGGTGATTCAAACGACTTAGAAAAGGCTTCGTTAGATGAGATGAAAAACTATAAAAACAAGTGATACCCAGGAGCAGCACATCTCTTAAAGGAGTCAACGGGTTCCTTCTGGACGTCGCCTCACGCGATGAAAGACTAACGCAGTTAAAAGGAATGAACAGAAGCATGAGACGACCTCGTCAGGACAGATCTGTACGCAAAACACAAAAATAATAATCATTCCAGGCAAAACATGGTTAATATTACAGGCACCGACCCACAGAATATTTATATACTGGTCGAGGTGGGGACTGCTGCACATGCATGGTTCAATCTGTGTGTGTGTCTCAAGTCTCTTTTCTTAGATGTAATGTGATTTAAAACCAGCCCTTTGTGGACACACACACACACACACACACACACACACACACACACACACACACACACACACACACACACACACACACACACACACACACACACACACACACACACACACACACACACACACACACACACACACACACACACACACACACACACACACACACACACACACACACACACACACACACACACACACACACACACACACACACACACACACACACACACACACACACACACACACACACACACACACACACACACACACACACACACACACACACACACACGACGTAAAACATAACGGCGTGAAACTGAAGCCTAGTTCATAAACACTGTCTACACGTCTGAGGGTCAAAGGTCAATTAGTTTGTAGAGGCTTTAGAACCAGGAAGTCTTTAGAGTCGACATGTGAGTAAATATTTTGCAGCCGCTTCCTATCTTAATGCTTTAATACTTGACTTCTCTTCACAGGGCTCGTGTGAAGCCGATAAAGTAGAGCACGAATATGAGATATGAGTTTACAGATAATGACCGTGGAGGGTTGTGGCGTGGCCACGCCTACGTCCGTGTTCAGGCCTACATGCACTCGCTCTTCTGATTCCTCACTTCATTTGTTTTGAGAGGAGAACGCAGCGCGAGGAGTAAGAACCTTTCTGACCGGCTCAAACCAGCCAGAACAGTTTGAGCATCAGGAACTACTTGTTGTGTTGCATTCAATTAGAATTACACACACACTTTCACGTGTTCGTGTCCACACGCCAACCACACAGAGGAGCTTCTGTCTCCATCCAGTTAACACAATAAAACATAAACAAAACCACCAGATGTGCTGGTTTGAAACCACAACGTCCCACTGGGCATCTAGAAGCCATTTGAGGTAGACAGAAACCGGGTGGAGAGCGTACGCTTTCAGGCCGCCTGGAATCAACCGGCAGGCCACGCACGCCAAAGGAACCGTCGTCAGTGGATTTGTGGCCCAGCGTGAGACTTCCTGCGACGCCACCCGAGACCGACAGGGAGCGACCGATCCGGAGAGGGGGGCACGACGAGGTCAGACGAGGTCATGGGGCACGACGAGGTCAGACGAGGTCATGGGGCATGGCGGCTGAAGGAGTGTAATGAAGGGGAGGGGGGTGGGGGGGCGACACAACTAAACAGGCTGTTCACCAGACAGAAGTCGACGCCACACATCTTCCAATGTCTCGAGTCAACAGCAGCATTTCAACCTCAGTCACATAACCAGAAACAATCAAGGGTTAATTTACAAGGCATAATCATTTTTAAATAGAATATATGGCATCTGACCGTTGGCTCAATATGTCCCCTTTCAGACGTCTCCCACCCCACAAGTTTACAACCCCCCCGCCCAGAAAACCCAATGCCAGACCTCATGCCCATTTAACAGTCTCACATTGTTCTAGAGAATAGAGATTAAAAATATATACTATTGACTTCCAGTGTTTTCTGTTTTTTTTCCATTGTTTTTCAAGTTTAAAAAGACCTCCTGTGTCACAATGCAAGCGAGGAGGTCTTTTCTACACACACACACACACACACACACACACACACACTCAGTCACTCTCACACATATATACTGTGTGTGTGTGTGTGTATATATATATATATATATATATAGAGAGAGAGAGAGGAATTTTTAGCTGAGAAGTTAGGCAAAGTATATATATATATATTTATATGTTCATTTGGACGGAATTCATTCAGAATGAGAAGGAAATAAAACTCCCTTTTCTCCAGTTTCCCTTTTGAGGAGGATAAAATCCAGTTGGGGGGGGAGTGCTACAACATCACATGACTACTCAAGAGCAGGTAGCAAGGTAAACAGAAGAAGAAAGAGATTAGAAAGGCCTGAACTTGTCCAAGGCGATACGGCGCTCTGTGGCGTGTGCATCCAGGGCCGCCGCCGGCGAGGGTCATGTACAACGTCTGTGAGCGAAAGGGGGGGGGGGGGGTAAACGGCAACAGAGCTGAAGCAATAGTGCGACACTACGCAGCGGGGTCAGGGGAGGGGGCGGGGCCTGCCTCATCGGTACACCAGGTGAGATATGGTGCCGGACTTGAAGTTGAGCTGATGGTTGGGCACGAAGCTGTGCTGAGGGTTCTTCCGCGTGCAGATGTCCTTGGCGTACAAGCCCATGCACGAGTCACATGACACCTTGGAGCAGTTCACGCAGGTGTGCGACGCCCCCGGCTTGTTGCAAAAGCCGCACCGCGACCCGCCGATGCTCAGCCGGTCGCCGCCGCCGCTCCCCTTCGGCGTCGTCAAGGCGACGGACTTGCTGGCGAACAGCTTGGCGGACATGAGCGGCTTCTCCACCATCTGAGGGTGCGGGTGGGGGTGGGAGTGCGAGTGGGTCAGCGTGAGCGGGTGCGGGTGCAGGTGGGAGTGGGTGTTGGAGTAGACGGACAGCTTCTCCTTGACCGGGATGTACCCGTCGAGGGGCCGCGGGGACTTGGGGTGGTAGTCCTGCAGGCCGCAGCAGGGGGAGGGGTCCACGTCGTGGCAGGCCGGGCACAGGATCATGTCGCACCGCTGGCAGGACGCCATGGAGGGGCAGCCCAGCCCGCAGCCCTGGCACTTCACGTGACCGCCGTGGGCTTTGAGCAGCCAGCCGTCGCGGGGCTCTCTGGACGGCGGCCGAGAGGGGGTCTGCCTCCCCCCTGTCACGACCCCCCGCTCCGTGTACAGGTCGATCTCGTCCAGAGAGGACAGGTGGTAGGACGTGTAGGCGTCCGCCGGGGGAGGGGACTGAATCGGGAAGAAATCCGCGACGGGGCTATAGGAGGGCGGAGCGGCCACGGAGAAGAGGGAGGCGGAGGTGCAGGGCCTGATGATCTCATCCTTCATGTCCTCCTCCGCGTCCACAAACAGAGGCTCCTTCCTCAGACTCAGCGAGGCCTTCAGGACCGGCTTGCTCATCGCGGCGTGCCAGTGACCCGCCCCGTCCGTGACGTCCACGGACTTGGACGGCCGGCTGCCTCGCCTCAGGTGGTGTCCGTGCGGCCGCTCGATATCCAGCGGCCGCACAGACAGCCGAGCCATGTCCGCCCCGAGGCTGTCGCGCCGGCGGAGCGCCTCGGCGCAGCCGGCCGCGTCGTCCCTGCAGCCTCGGCGGAGCTCCAGGGCCTCCATCTCCGAGGCCGACCCGCGGGCCAGAGCCACCACCTCTCCCAGGAGACGACACTCCGCCTGGGCCAGGAAGAGCTCGAACGCCAGCTGCCGGAGGTGATTGGTGCCTCCCGGGTGCTCCTGCAAGTGGAACTGAGAGTCGTGGTCCGAGGCGTAGCCGATGGTGCGCATCAGCGTTCGGAGTTCGGCATCGGAAATGGCCGACTGCAGATGGTACACGTACGGGCCGGTGAAGGTCTAAAAAGAGAAATGGGTTAATTAGCGTCAGCCAATTAAAACAGCTTTGATAGCATATTCAAATAATTCAAAGTAACCAAAAGTACAAATATAAACATCTAACAGCTTTAAAACATTGCCTCACATACAGAGAAAAACAATAAGAGTTTATTTGTATGTCAAAAATATTGCAGGATGGATAATGTCAATAAATCAGATGCTAATGTTGGTGTTTTCTTTACTGCAGTTAATAAAGTACGAGATCAACTTTGGCGACCCAGAGCTGGCATTACATTTAACAGAAGCAGCCTCTGAATAAAGAGCGCTGCGTCTCTTGTTTCCACATAAAAGATAGAAAAGTGAACCTTTGAAGTGATAATTCAAAGTGGGATAACCTGCATCTCTCTCCCTGAGCGTATGCCACTCAAAACTACAACAAATTACATTATAAATATAATTGCCATCCCTTTGCCAGTTGCTATATTAATTTTTTTTTTCTTTCTTCAAACTCCAAGAAATATTTCTGATTTGTTGTCAGCTTTAAGTGGGAATACTATGGCGACCTCACCTTGATACACCTGAACTCCTTCTTCCAGGGGAAGAGCAGGAGGTTGGTGCATATGGTTTCCAGCGTGTGGAAGGCTCTCTCCAGGCTCTTGATGTTGCCGCCTCTCTGACAGCGGAGGGAATTCTCCACCACTTCGTAGTAACGCACCATCCGGAACCGCTGCCCCGGATCTGGCTGGTAGGCCCCCAGCAGAGCCGTGGCTGTGGAGAGCAGGGCCTCGCTGTCCTTGTGCCGCCCCCGGTAGCCCTCCGGTGCGGTTCTGACGCCCGCGTACTCCCCTCCGCCCTCCAGACGCCTCTCCAGCAGCGTCACGTACCTTCGGAACAGGTCCTCTTTTAACTTGGCATCCATTATCAGCAGCAGACTATCAGTCGGCCGTTCTACTTTTCTGAGAGCGCCTCACCCCTTTTAGCATTCTCTGCACCAGGGTGCCACATTCAAGCACCATTTTTGGTCACCATGATTCACTGCGAACGCTTTTGGCTCACGCTCCACGTTAACGTCCTGGGAGAGGTGGACGGGGGTCGAGATTTTGCATCCAATCAGCGGCACATCCTTAAAAACACGAGAGGCAGTTGTTGTGGTGCTCTCAGTCGGCGTAGCTAGGCTGCAGCCTGTAGGGACGCCTTCTTACGGGCATCTCTGGTATTGGCTCAAAGCCCGACTCGCTCCGGGACAATCGGGCCTCCGCTGTCGAGCTCTTGCTTCACGTGCATTTATTCCACTCCTCTGCTTTATTCAGCGGGTGCAGAGCTCAAGGTCACTCATCGTGGAGCCACAGTCCTGATCGTGGGATTCTTCTGAGCCGTCTCCGAGCTGTGAAGACACAGGAGAGCTTCATGGAAATGGAAAACTCATTTCTGACACACACACACACACAGACACACACACACAGTGTTAAATCAGTTTGAGAGTAGTCAGTTCTCGTATGGCTCAAACAGGAGGGGGATGTGTAGGCATCACTATTTTCAGTATCTGTATGTGCTCTGATGGATACACCTTGTGGGCATGCATCGCTCTCGCTATGTATATATATATACACACACACACACACACACACACACACACACACACACACACACACACACACACACACACACACACACACACACACACACACACACACACACACACACACACACACACACACACACACACATCGTCGTTTATAATAGATTGGACTGAAAAAAAAAACATCACGATGGAACCATCACGATGCAACGCAGGAAAAATTCTGGAGGAATTACAGTGCATTGGGATCAGGTCTCACTGTTGACAGACAATTATTAAATGTCTCGCGCCAGTGAACGTGCGAGTCTGCGGCACAACATCCATGCAGACCCCGGTCGCCTGCACCGCGCGCAGTTAGCGCAAATTAAGAGCGCAATATGAGTGATTCTACCCCAACGGAGTGGTTCTGCTCCTGGCCGAGTATCCGAGTCCGAGTATCAGCTAAGCAGTGAACGCCCATTTCAGCGCAGCTGGCTAGCTAAACATTTGCTTTATGCTAGCAGGGCGGTCCATCGCTAGATATGTATCTTTACCTATCTTTAAGTCAATTATTTAAACACACAGCGCCGTTGTGGCGTGACTCCTGTGTAATTTGCCCATTGCTAAGATACCACGCCGTTTTATCGAGCCGCCACGAGCACATCTTACCTTTATAACAAGTGCTAGCCGCGGCTAGCTACGCCTCCTCCTCAGCTGTTGGAAATTCCCATCATCCCAACGCGCATGCGCCACGGTTCTGACAGTCCGTCAGCAGCGGGAGGGCCCACGTGCTGTTTGAGCCGGAGGGGGAGGAGCTGCAGAGCCAACTGCATTCCCGAATATACAGTATTTCTTCGGAAAATAAAACTTTTTTATTTAATGTCGATATTATGTTTACTTTTCAATATTATGTATTTGTGCTCCAAGTCCATATTCAATACAATTAAATTGTGTATTATAAATCGATTAATCATTTTAAGCAATAATGTCTCTCAAATGTGAGAGATTTCCTGTGAATATTTATTTTTTTACTTTCACACGAAACAAGATATGTTAAGATGTATCACCTTGTAATTGACAAATATTAATAAAAATATAAAATATAAAACAATAAAAGAAAATATATATATAAATTGATTATTTTTAAAGGTCAGTTAGTTTTGAAGTGTGTATACGTGTAACGGTTATTAACGGGCGTCCACACTGTTTTAAAGCATAAATAAATATTGTCCGTTGAGAGATAACTCCGCCCACAAAAACAGAACCTGATGACGTCGCCACCGGGATGCTTGGTGAGAAAGAGGGAGGGGGCGGGGACTGTCTCAGCGAAGAAAAGAAATGGCGACGCTCGGAGGGTTCAGTGCAGCACAGCACAAGAAGAACGTCTCCGACGGGACCGGCGACATGTCGGAATTCGTCTGCCCGGTTTGTCTGGAAATCTTCGACAGTCCCGTGACGACGCACTGCAACCACACGTGAGTAAATGTTCCTTTTCATGTCCACCGTCCGACCCCCCCCCACCTCTTAACCACCAAAAACACAGGAGGGGGGAAGGAGAAGAAAGGCTCGCTTTCTTTTGTAAACGTGTCGCGCGGCCAGAGTCTCAAAAAACATCGGCCGCGCGCGCGCGCCTGTTTTTCGTTGAGACCCCCGTATTTATATTTTTGCCCACTTGGATATTTAGTTAAAAGAAAAACAATGTCTGCTCGCTAAATCAGTTTCAGTTTTGTTTACATCAAAGAGGCGGCCTCACCTGGGAGTTGTAGTTTAGAGGGCCGGCGCTTCGCCGCGCCAGCCCTCTCAGAAGGACTACAAGTCCCATCGCGCCCCGGGGGGAGGGGGAGGGGGGGCTTTCCATCGGATTTACAGGAAGCTCAGGCTTCACAGGGACCTTCCAGTGGATGACAGCACCTGTTTCTGTCCTTTTTAATCTGAGTTTATTAGAAGGAATACTTGTAAACAGACCTTTTCACTCCAGAGGCCATGTTATATATATTTATATATTAAATTATACTTCTTTTAACACTCTTTATTTGTTTTGTTTAGCACATTTTATTGTAAATTGTTCATATTTTCTTTTTTTTTACTTTCTTTTTAACTTTCTTATCATGCAACGATACCAAGCCAAATCTCTTGCACGTGTCACATACTCTGTAATAAATCCTAAAAATAAAAATAATTAATATATATTAAATTTTGGTTTCTTGTTTCATTTGTTTTTCTCCACCCCGTCTCTTGCCAGGTTCTGTCACAGTTGTTTGCAGGAGTGTTTGCGCCCACAGAAACCCGTCTGCGCCGTGTGCCGGGCCGGGCTCGGCCACTGGACTAAAGCTGTGGAGCTCGAGCGCAAGATCCTGTCGTCTGTGGCCGCCTGCAAGGGATGCGGAGCGCAGGTACGAAGCGTGGCGGTTTTGGACCGTTGTAGTGGTTTCTAAATTGCAAGCGTTTACAGATTCTCTCTCCCGCTGTTCAGGTCCGCCTTTCTCAGATGAGAAGCCACACAGCTGCCTGCTCAAAATTCCAGGAATACATAGAGGAGGGAGTGAGGACCACTGCCCTGAGCCAGCCCGCCATCCTCAGGTGAAGAAGAGGGGGAAAGACCCTCATTTGATGTTACCCACACCGTCACTGATGCATTGTGTGGCATGAGTGTCACATCTATGAAAGAAACATTGTTTAGAGCACCGAATACCTTTAAAGATACCGGTCTGATGTGGGAACGGAGCCGCAAAACCGGTTCTGTGAGCTTTGCAAGCATCTGCATGACTCTGTTGTGTTTGTCTGGCCGGCCGGCTCAGCGTGGTCTGTAAGCCTGGAGGGTGACGCCGTGAGGAGGCAGCAGTGAAGGGTGGTTGTGGTCAAACGGTTTGACGACTGCTCCTCTGAGCTTTGTTGATATTTTATATTCGGTGCATGAGCAGACGTGTTTACCCTCCATGAGCTGCATTATTCCCTGAAACCGTCAGAGGACGTGAATAATCTTATCAGTGAGAAATCAAAAGGGCAACGAGTGAAACTCAGAGATATGAACACGGGCTGAAGGTGTCATAAACCTCCACTATGATTATCTCATATTCATCACTTATTACTTTTCATACACACCCTTTTAAACAAACAAGTCAAGTATTAAAAGCATTATAAAGAAACGAAGGTTGAAGATCCTGCAAACTATTTATTCAAATGTAGATTTTATTTTTAGTTTCTAAAGCATCAAAAAACTGATTGTTTTTCTTTGAATAATCCTCAGACATGTAAACAGTGTTTTTTATCCAGTATAAACCAACAGGTTTTCCTTTTTGGATTACAGGAAATAATCTCTGTTAACATATAACTATAAACATTTAGTTCATCAAGATGAACTCCACTTTGATGCCATTTGAAGTGTAACATGAGAAGCTAACGTTAGCCTATAGAGGAGCTCCACCACGGTCACATGACCACATGCCTAAAGGAGGCGTGTCCTAGTGAGGTCACATTTAGACACCTAGAAGCTTCTAGTTCACCGTAGAGGTTTTTACTGTCATATTTTATATTGTAGAACTAAATCTCTTCAGTTCGTGTGAAACACAAATTATTTTATTTTGGCATCAAATCAGAAACTGCAACAGACTCAGGATATAAGATGTGGATTTATTTTTAATATCTGTGTATATAGTGAAATTTTTATTTTTAGTATGTATGATTGCAAACAAGAAAAGTTGTCATTTGTAAGACAGAATCGGTGGTTAACATATTTCCACGTTCTGTTTCTCCCTACAGTCCAATACCAAATCGCTTCACCTTCACCTGCCCGTACTGCAGCTGCCAGAACCTGGATCAGGACGGCCTCGTGGAGCACTGCACCTCCCAGCATGCTCGGGATGCTCGACAAGTGGTAGGAACACGAAACACACGGCCACGTCTTCCTCCGTCTGCAGGCTCGCTGCTGCCGAGCGGCGTAACTTTTCATAACCGTGGTTTCATATGTTTCTACAGCGAGAAATAAAACGGTGGCATTTCTTACTTTCCTTTTATGTAAACGTCCCTTTTTGTTTACTTTTTAGCAACATATTCTACACTAGAGAGTTCATTTGATCCTGAATACAAAGTGTTTACATTAAGTAAGATATTAAATGTCTATAATACTGTTTACACGTGAATGTCACGCAGAGACACATTTGTGCAAACCAACACAACACGTGTGTGTCACAGCTGCACAAATATTAATTGTGGTTCAATATTTTTAATTTAATACGCCTCTACTCTGGCGACAGTAGCCGAGAATCTCTTTTTAAAACTCCACCTGACTGCAGGATGGACTGATTCGATTTTGGCGGCCTGAGGTCACTGACTCACGTTTGTCCCATTCTCCTAAACGCAATGTTTCTTCAGAATGTTGGTGGACTCCATATAACTTAAAGTGTGATGACATCATGGTTGTTGTAGTTTTAAGTCTCATTTTGATGCAGAGATCAGCAGGAATGTGGCACAAAGTGAAAGCAGAGCTGTGTTGTTGTTGTTTCCAGGAGATGCTCAGTCTCTTCTCTTGATGCAGGAGTTTAACACAACGTGTGGAAGCAGAGTTCTCGTTACGTAGATCTGAGTCCATGAACTCGGCGCCCGGTGGTGATGAGCTCTGCTGGTCGCTGTCTGGTTTTATAAATCTCCTCCGGTCCGGTTATTGGCACCGAGGGGCTTCTCACAAGTTGCGTCTAATCCTTTTATCCGAGGCGCTCTGCGATGATGATGATGATGAAGTTGAGTTTAATATGGCAGTAAGCCTGGCTCTCTAAACTAAACAAAGAGAGATGGGTTCCTCACAGCAGCTCCACAGTGGTTGGTCACCTTCAGTCCGGCCTCTGATCCGGATGCTGTGACGTCTCTGGATTTGAAGGAAGTGAACTAGAGCGCGTCGTCCGCCCTGGACGCCGGTGAAAGACGTATGCCGGCTTGTGATTGGTTGAGGAGAGGAGTGGGCGTGAGGGTCATCTTTTCCCTTGTTCACGTTCCCTTTACCTCTGTCCAGGTGTGTCCCATCTGTGCCTCGATGCCTTGGGGGGACCCGAACTACAGGAGTGCTGACTTTTTCCAGCACCTGAAGATCAGACACACGTTCTCCTACGACACCTTTGTTGTAAGTTTTCACACACACACACACACACACACACTTCCTGCGTTGGGGATCAGCTCTGTCATTGGCTGCTCTGTCCTTCCCAGGATTACTCTACAGACGAGCACACGATGATCCAGGAGGCCCTACAGCGCTCCCTGTTGGACAACTGACCCGTGGAGAACGATCCACCGGAGGGAACCGGGCGAGCGAAGGGGGAGGAGCCGGTGACGTGAAGTCTGTCGAAGACGCACTGTAACACCATCCGTCCGTCACGAGAGGGTGGTGGTGCGGTACTGCGACGGGTAACCAGCTTCACGGGGGGAAGCCGTCATTGTCGTTACGGATCTATAGGTTTATTATTCCGAAAATAAATCCTGCAATATGGTTTTGAAAACAACAAAAAAAAAAAAACTGAAAAAAGCATATTGTACTGTCTGATTTAGGAGTGACACTGTGTTTCTGCTCTCTTATCCCCCCTCCCCCCCCTCCTACAAGTTGAGTCTGTAGACTTGATAGTCGAATATCTACTAAATACACGTTCGTTCAGTTATGACGCCGTCATAGAGCCAAAAACTTCCAAAGTTGTGATTTTAAGTCCCCCGTCGTCAATACTTGATGTTATAAGAGGGTTCGACCACTAGGTGGCTAAACTGTTGCCGGCGGACTTCACTCGTCGAGGTGTTCAAGTAACGATAAAATACAATTGTGTGTGTGTGTGTGTGTGTGTGTGTGTGTGTGTGTGTGTGTGTGTGTGTGTGTGTGTGTGTGTGTGTGTGTGTGTGTGTGTGTGTGTGTGTGTGTGTGTGTGTGTGTGTGTGTGTGTGTGTGTGTGTGTGTGTGTGTGTGTGTGTGTGTGTGTGTGTGTGTGTGTGTGTGTGTGTGTGTGTGTGTGTGTGTGTGTGTGTGTGTGTGTGTGTGTGTGTGTGTGTGTGTGTGTGTGGATCTACTGGAAAGAATAAATAATCAGAGGGTCAAACACAAGCCAGGCGTGGCTGTTTGCTTTACCGTGGTGTTTCTCCCTTCCGTCTCCGTGCCTGCTGGTAGATCTTGTCTCTGACTTCCAAACCTCTCATAGGGCTAATAGTTCAGTTGGGTGCAACCAAACGATGCAAGTAGGAGAGCATCAGTGTGTCGTCGGCTATGTGCTTCTTCTTCTCTTCTTTCTCGTGGTTCTTTAGGGTGGGCGTGTCACCTGCTGGGTGTCCAGAGGGGGGCAGTAGAGCTCCACGCTCTGCTGTAGAGGGTTTCACTCACGTGTCGTTCTCCAGCCAGAAAATGTCACCGGTGTTTCTTTTTTTTTTTAAGGTTTTAGTGTGTTTGGGGGGAATAAAATATTTTTTTTCAGTAACCATAACTGACTTAAGTTTTTTTTTTTTAAATGTAACTTTCTTTATTATTTTTTTTTTACGTTGATGCTTCATCCCAACAGAAAAAAACAAATTTCTCCCAATTTATTCTGCTGCCGTTTTCTGTTCTGAAAAGAGAAATAAATGAACATGATTATTATTTCAATGCCTCATAATCTGACCGCATGTGAAGAAATAAGAATAATCAGTTTGACAGTGTGATATATACATTTTTTGTTTTTTTTTATTTAAAAAAAAAAAATGAACTGGATGTTTCTTTTATTTCTTTGTGGATTGTCTTACGTCCACCAGTGTTTCTCGATGTAACGTCTCAATCAAACATCCAGCCTTCACGCTGTTTGTCTCACCAACAGGTAAATAAACAACCCGACCCAGTAGCTCCAGAGCACGACCTCAATGCCTTTTCACGTAGTCTTTGGTGACACTTTTATTTTTCTTCCTCTCCAGTGAAATGTGATAATTTTGTATGTGTTTCTCATGTATAATGAACTCCCTCTCTATATATATCTCTCATTCTCTCTTGTCAGCCATACTGTTAGCGGGTATAAATCCTGATAAATTAAAGCTCTTTAATTATTTAAACCCTGAACCCCAGAAATCAGGCGCAGTGATTTATATGTGTGTGTGTGTATGTGAGAGAGTGAGAGACACACACATGGTGGGGGGGTGGGGGAGAAATAACACTTGCTGCGCTGATGGATGACCAGTGTGTGTTAAAAGGGAAGGTAATGTGCATCAATGGGAACTGGACCCGCTCGGTGGTCCTGATCCAAACAGGAAGTGACCCGTTGGTCCTCGTGGCGCCGTCATGGCTGTGGTGGCGCAGCGTGTTTTATTTGCATGTTCTTGTACTTGTATCTGAGAGTTCTGATGAAACTCAGGCCCTTCGGTGTACATTGTCCACGGGGAGAGAAAAGCCTCTCATCTCTTCCCTTTGTGTGTAATCACCAGCTAAATGATGCTAGTGTCTCACCTAGCACCCCCCCCCCCCCCCACCAGGTTCGCTCCTGGCAGACTGAGCAGAGATGTTATCTGAGAGAACTAACGAGATGCTTCTGGGCAGGAAGGAAGTGGAGCCGTGAAAACATGGCAGGAGAAGTCTTTCTTGTCTGTTTGGTGGCGGTGCTGGAAAAAAGAAAAAGGGGTGGGGGGGGATAGGAAAAGGAAGAAAGGGAGAATTGGGGGGAGACAAAGGGAAGAGAAGTGAACACATTGAATAAAAATTTCATAAAGTTCAGCGTGTGGTTTTCTTTGATGCGAGGTAGCTGCTGTGCCGTCTGCAATTAATGCAAAAGCTGCCGCCGGCGCTCGGCTTCTTTAGCTTTTATTTTTAAGAGAAGTGTGTCGCAGCATCGCTCTGTTTCCTCTGTTTGTAACCCTGCTTTTACCACCTGCTGGAAGCCTCTGGACCTGGAGGCAACGCGACTACGCCGTCTGGTTGAGGCAACGCGACTACGCCGTCTGGTTGAGGCAACGCGACTACGCCGTCTGGTTGAGGCAACGCGACTACGCCGTCTGGTTGAGGCAACGCGACTACGCCGTCTGGTTGAGGCAACGCGACTACGCCGTCTGGTTGAGGCAACGCGACTACGCCGTCTGGTTGAGGCAACGCGACTACGCCGTCTGGTTGAGGCAACGCGACTACGCCGTCTGGTTGAGGCAACGCGACTACGCCGTTAGGCTGAGGCAACGCGACTACACCGTTAGGCAGAGGCAACGCGACTACACCGTTAGGCAGAGGCAACGCGACTACACCGTTAGGCAGAGGCAACGCGACTACACCGTTAGGCAGAGGCAACGCGACTACACCGTTAGGCAGAGGCAACGCGACTACACCGTTAGGCAGAGGCAACGCGACTACACCGTTAGGCAGAGGCAACGCGACTACACCGTTAGGCAGAGGCAACGCGACTACACCGTTAGGCAGAGGCAACGCGACTACACCGTTAGGCAGAGGCAACGCGACTACACCGTTTGGTTGAGGCAACGCATAATATATTGAGGCAACAAGTGTCACGAACAGTTTGTAAAACCACCACGACCATGAAACCCCAGCCCGGTATCGAACACCGGTCTTCTGGTTGGAAGTCGTTCACCATCAGTGCCTTCGGACCGTTGCTTCGTCACACGGATGCTTTTATTTTTGACTTTGATCCTCGGCGACGTCCCTGTGCACCAGATCAACGGACGCCAACGCCAGAAGTACCAGGATGTTGCTCCACATCCGGTCGCATTCTGCAGAACGCCTTTCTGACCCACAATGCTCCTGTGCAAGCGGACGCATGAGTCAGAGGGTCAAAGTTCAGCGCTGTCATGAGGAAGTGGTGCGTACAATGTTAAGGCTGTAGGAACGTACTGAAAGGTTTGGGACGCAGCCTGGGGTCAGGAAGATGGATTTCCTCCTGGTTTAGGCTCCTCCCCCCACAGGAAGTGGTTCATGTGGTCAGGAGTGAGTACCCGTCACCCCAGAAGGAAAAGAGTGATACAAAGTGGTGCGATACACAGAAGAGATGGAACTCCTCAAATGCCTGGAAAGTTATCTCTCCCTCTCCTTCCTCTTCCTCTCCCTCCTCTTCCTCATAGTTTTGCTGAGGCAGGTGTCTGTGGCGAGGTGAAGAGGAGCGCTGGGAGTTGGTTCACCGTAAAGATTTCCTCAGTCAGGAGAAACAGGAAGCGAGGGGGAACCTTGCCACGCGGCCCGCGATGCTCGGCCCGATCCGGTGTTTGAACAGAAAGCGCCGGCGGGCTTCCCCGACATCAATACTGGTTCTACACCGAGTCCTCTTCCGCTTTTAAACTCTTTAACAACCGACCCCCCTACCCCACACACACACACACACACACACACACACACACACACACACACACACTGCTGTAGCCTCAGGGCAACCAGACTTAACTTTGATTTAATAATGCCTGCAACCAGCTTGGGCCCTTATCAGCTAAGTGAAACTTGTGTGTGTGTGTTGCATCTATTTCCGTGCCCTCTAAAAGCTGCCAACATTACGCCAGAGGGGATCAGATCTCCCGTTTATCTTTACCGCTGTCTATAAAAGCATAATGTGTACTTTGTTACAGTAAATTATATATATATATATATATATATCCATTTTTCTGTAAATCTAATCAAGGAGCTTAAAGTTTCTGTTGAAGCTACACTCACACTACTAATGTATAAATATATAAATAAATAAAACTCTACACCAGAGTCCCACTAAAAGCTTGGAAAGTTCTCAGAATCCCTGTTTCTGCAGAAATATTCTCCTGGAAGTGAAAATGAATATGAAAGGCGTCGAGAGGATTGCTAATCATCGCTTCCCTCAGTTATTTATTTATTTATTTGAAATCCGCTAAGCCGCTGTACTAATATTTGAAAGTAAAGCTCTAAGGTGCAAACGAAGGGAAGGGTGTGTGTGTGTGTGTGTGTGTGTGTGTGTGTGTGTGTGTGTGTGTGTGTGTGTGTGTGTGTGTGTGTGTGTGTGTGTGTGTGTGTGTGTGTGTGTGTGTGTGTGTGTGTGTGTGTGTGTGTGTGTGTGTGTGTGTGTGTGTGTGTGTGTGTGTGTGTGTGTGTGTGTGTGTGTGTGTGTGTAAGAGAGCAAGGCCCAAGGCTATTATTCTCCCATTAATTTTTCCATTTGAAATCAAACCTCAGCGGGCGTGCATGAGGGAATCGGGGGGGGGGGGGACTAGAGTGGGGATAACCTTACAGGGGGGAGGGGGGGGGTTGTTCACTCCTGGACCCTCAGATGGACGGATACAGGGAAGAGGGTTTGGGGGTGACCAGTGAACCCCAGAAGCCCCCAGGAATGGGTCATAATTCTTCATCAGGAGGTCTTCCTCACCCTCTAAGTCCTCGTACCCCCATGATTCGATACCAGAGCCACTGATGTGACATGGCAAAAAAACTGCACAGCCTTACAAGAGCATATAAGTCCATGTTACATGTTTATACACAATTCAACCATGAATATTAATATAAACCATCAATCAATTTTCATATCGCTAGCTTGATGCCAGACATGATTGGCCACCTTTCTGGAAACTTACGATCTACGAAACCTATCCACCGTCAGACTAATCCTCAGCAGGATATCAACCACATTCCAGCCAACAAACAGAAATATGACTTATGGATGAAACCATATTCCACACGGCCTTGCTTCCTATGTTGTGGAACGAGAGGCGTTCAAGGTCCAGGAAGAAAGTTAGGGCATTTAGATTTTCAGCAGATCTAAACCTACGTTACAAAATGTGCACTAAATTAATTACTAAAATGATTTAACTTCTCTTAATCAAAGTCAAACTTTGCAGAGGTTGACACATAGTGATATTTTATAGTAGAATTAAAACAATGATATGCATAATTAAAAAGAGGAAATAAATCCTGGAAATGTCTTTTCTTTTGGAAGTTATTATTTTATTATTTTCTTTCCTGTGTTCTATCATCAACCAATAAACCAGTAAAACATATTCTGCAATTCCAACCTCTTAACTAGCCTCACAAGTGTTTTCTGATTATTATAACCTTTTTAATTATTCAAATAGTCCTTGTAGTAGAGGAGATATTTTTTAGAAAAATGTCTGTGACTTAACTGGGATAAAAAGGATAAAAAGAGAGTTTTAGTTTTAGTTGGTTAAAAAGAAATATTGTGGAAAAAAAGTTGCATTTCTAGTAAATGTGCTGCTCTAATCTCAAAATATCAGTTTTAAATGTATAACTTTATAATCTTTATAGTATCCATGATGTACTTTGACTGGTGAGACACGCTGATGGACGCTCCAGTAAAATGCTCAAATCTTTACATTACATTTCATTTTACCCGAAAAACTTTTCCGTACATACAGAACCCTCTTACATCTTTATATTCCTCAACACACACACACACACACACACACACACACACTCTCTCTCACACTTCCTCTTCCAGTCTCCTTCAATCTCTCTTTCATAGAAAGAAAAAAAAGCGCCGGTGCTGCTAATCTGTCAATCAGATGTTGTGCTGTTGTGGGGCTGGCGGCGTGATGGGGGTCCGCGGCGGCGGGCCGAGCACCTCCAGCGGCTCGCGGCTCGATGATTAACCAGCCAGGTATAGTGAGCTAAACTGCTGACGGCAGAAACACCCTGACAGCCCATTTGGAAGACAATGGTCCCGCTCCCTCTACTTAACTTGTCACGGCAGTCAAAGCACCTTCTCCATTCGGTCCTGACGCATGAGGGGAAGACGGCGCTCATTCACCCTCACACGTGTGGATGGGTGTCACATGCCCGAGTCCTCTGAGGCCAGGACTGAGTCAGTGGCTGCAAGGATTAACAATACAGAGATGGAGTTGGTTAGAAACTTGAGAAAGTTAGTTTCATTGGAAGTGAATGAAGGTAGAGCGGCCTTGTTGGAGCCTGAGACGGTACTGAGACTAATGCTAATGCTAATGCTAATGGGAAACGTCTTGAAATCCTTGAGATTTTCATGTCTTTGTTTTCGGGAGCTCGTCTCTTTAAAGCGGCCCTGAAGGGTTTGGGATATATATAGGAATATAGCGGGAATATAGCGTTTGTAGCTAACGTCCTCACCGCCTGACTCACGGAGAGGTTTCCTACTGCAGAAACGTTACGAAGCGAAGAGAAGGCCAGAGTTTAATGAGTACAACTCAACAACTTAATGCTGCATCCGCACGCTCGTGTCAACCAGTGTAGCGTGAACGTGCGGTGACATTAGCACGCTAGCTAGCTAGCCAGCTGAATTGTGAACAGTCACTAGTTAGCTAGCTCACAAATTACACCGTGCTTTCATGCTACACTGGTTACAGCAGCGCTGGGTCGAGAAGGACGAGCTAACAAGCTAACTAGCTAACAAGCTAACAAGGCAACAAGCTAAGAAGCTAACTAGCTGCGACAACACTTTACAGCCGCCACTAGCTAACAACAAACATTATAAATGTGTTTGTACCAGTCAAATGACCACAGAAAACAATGTTGTTCATTCCATTCTTGTTCTGTTTGCGTAAATTCAGATTAAAAACATTTATATTTGAATATTATGTATATTTAGACGGGCGGTGAGAGAAATATGAAGTGTTTTTTGTCCATAGAAAGCATGTTGGAGTAGAAACACAAGTATACAAACCTGGAAATGAGCGGCATTCGTCTCCCAGGTTAACGCTCCCAACGCTTCCCAATTATTAACCGCCCCTGCAGTGTACCATTCATATTCACAGCCATCTACCTCCCTTCACTTCCTGTGCTTTGTGTCTTCTGTCTTTACAGGAGGGGAGTGGACGACGCAGGCAGATCTGTCAATCAAGCGCCCCCCCACCCCCCACACACACACACACACACACACACCACCGGTGGCTGCCCATAGACACCCGTCCATACACCTCCATCGGCTCCGCTCTCCTCTTCAGCTCAATGAGTAACTAACCTGCAGGTATTGAATCAAACTGCTGACAAGCTCGTGGAGGAGGGGGAGGGCGGGAGGGGGGAGGGGGGGGGGGCTGTGTAGGTGGATGGAAGGAGAGATAGAAAGGGAAAGGGGGTGGATGGGACAACAATGGCATCAGTTCATAGCCACCTTGGTGACGTAACCTTTGGAGAGACGGGTTTTTTCTTCGCCGTCCGTCCGGCCCTTCTCGCTCTCTGAGAGGCGTCCATTGATGGGCCGGCCCCTCCCTCTCTCATCCCTCTCTCATCCCTCTCTCATCCCTCTCTCATCCCTCTCATCCTGTCTTCTGAGACAGATGAGTGCTGTCAGCGCCGCCGTCACTGCCCAGCTAAACATTAATGACTCTCTTGGCTGACAAGTGTTCGGCAGGGCAGGGGAGAGGTGAAGGGGGTGGAGGGTGGACAACAACAGAAAAAGCAGATGAAAAGGAGGAGTGACGGCTTTATCTGCCTGACAGATCCTCTTTTGTCGCTCTGAACTTCGTGTATGTATCTGTGGCATCAGCAGATTCTCGGCTTGACGGTTTTATTGCCTGTTTTTCCTCCTCTGAGAGAGATGGACTCTTTGTGTCGCCTCATCCTTCCTGCTGGCATGGGTGTGTGTGTGTGTGTGTGTGTGTGTGTGTGTGTCTACTTGTATTTTTCTCGTAGGTCCACGTGTTTCCTTGGTATTTTTCTCTGGTTCTTGGAGTGAGCGTCCTGGACTTTGAGGTGATGGCGGTGAGGAATCATCCCAGAGGGACGGGCAGCGAGAGGAGGAGAGGAAGGAGAGGAAGGAGAGGAAGATGGACGGAGGGAGAGGTCTCTGTCGGTGGAGGAGTCCGTCGGTCAAGTCAAGTGTTCTTCACACATTTACACATGTGCTTTTCTTTCCTCATATATTTTACATTTTGATCTCAGAAAAGTTTTTTCTCTCGTAAATTTACGTCTTTCATGATGTAAATTCTAATTTTTTTCTCATTTCTCTTATTGTTTTTTTTACACCTACAATTGCCCTCATATGTGTCGTAAAAAAGCCTCTTAAAGGGACGATCACCCTTAAATCAGAAATACACACACGTCCTCTTACCTGCAGCTTGTTTCAGGTGTTAGTTGCCTCGTTCTGGAGATAGGTAACCGAACGCTGAACTATAGATATTTTTAGGGAATTAAAAATATTAAAATTAACTTTCATGAAGTGAAAACACACTTTGAAAGGGTTAACGTAGACCACTGTAGCCGATTGATTGTGGTAGCGACCTGTCAATCACCTCTTAGCCCCGCCCCTAAAGCATACCCTGCAGTAGAGAGAATGCAGGTTTAAGACATGAAGCCTGTTCACACCAAAATAATCTAGATTTATTAATAACACCAAAAGTAAGAAGGAAAACATGATTTTTTACTTTTTAACTCCTCAGTTATATTGTAATATGAATTCTTTTCATTTCTTCACGGTCCTCCTCATCCCTCCTTCCATGCTGGTCTCAGGCCTCCATCGCTCTTTTGAATTATTAACTCCGGCTCAGAGAGAACGGTGCTGCTGAGTAGACACGGATCAGATACTTTTTGGTCCGTCCATTCATACCGCTCCCATCATGCCCCCTCCACCCCATGCAAACACACACACACACACACACACACACACACACACACACACACACACACACACACACAGGTTTACATGGTTCTGAACACTTTTCCTAGTCGCACAGCGAGTCCTGCAGCATTCCTCTGCTGCAGGGCCTCCTGCGGTGCCGGCCGCCCACTCTCTCCCGGCTGGCTTCTCCCCAGGCAGCCTGCGCCTCCTCTGGGCTTCCCGGAGCAATGATTAACCCCGAATCTGATCAATGCTTTATGCTGACTCTGATACATCACCGGAGCCTTGCAGCTGCCATGTAAAAGGAAGCGTCAACTCTGCGCTGCTCAAGACAGAGCATGCCCACTCCGTCACTTACGCCAGGGCACACACACACACACACACACACACACACACACACACACACACACACACACACACACACACACCTGACAACGCCATGCATTCCAGTGCTATAGTCCTGCTTTAAACTCTACTGCTGTTAAGCTTTTGATTGTCACTACAGGACTTTATATTTTAGGTGTTCGTGTTATTTTGTCCACCCTGTGCATGCATGTGTAATATATCTTATTATGCATTGTAAAGGACCACTTTGGGAGTTTAAGGGCTTGGTAAATATTTGTAAACGTTCGTAATTTATTAAATAATTCTTATTTAAATAATTATATATTTTGTATGTGCTTTGTACGTGATTGACCGGAAGTTCCGCGCACCTGCGGTGTCGGGGTTTGTCCCTTTTCTGTCGCCGTAGTTTGCACGGGTTAAAATGAACTTTTATGGTGACGGTCTGGCGAAGGACACGCAGCTGCGTTTGAGCTTATATGTATTTTATCTGAAGTTGTTATAGATGGACTTAAACAACTCGACGCCCGTTTCATAACGGAAGAAAGGACTATCTTATATTGTTTACATTCCTTGGTGAGCGCAGCGAGGTATGATATGTTTTACTTATAAAATTGTTGGCACATATGTATGTCTCATCTTTCCATGTAATAAATGTTTGTGTACTTAATGACTTTGTAACCGGGAGAACAAGTGTGTGAAATGATTGTTGTGTGTACGTTTTCAATACAGTTTTCACGGTGCAAAGGTGATGATGAAGTAAAAGGACGAATGTCATGCTGTGTTGACGAACGAAATAAAGAACACCTTACGCATCAGTCGAGACTCTCTTTTTGGACCCAAGGGCTGTTACAGTGAAAACTCGACGCTACATCTGAGTCATCTGCTATGCTGCATGACACGCCATCTTCGTTCCTGAGGTCGCCATTGTTCGCCCACGCACTCAAGCGAGGTCGTAAGTCAGTAGCACATCTAACAGAGACTATATATGCGCTGAGAGACTGGTTAACGGAAAGAAGAAGGAAAATACAAACGAACTGAGCTGTTTACATTTACATGTCCATATGTCCTGATTGATTCAAGTTATAAGGCTAAATAGCCTAATAGGCTTCCGTGTTTGTGAATTAATTGTGAAATACCTGAAAAGGCTACACATATGCAATGCTTGATGGTTTAATTTCATTTTGAATCTTAAAACTCGTGAAAGGCATGTGATATTGAATCGTTTATATTTCAAAGGTTAACTCTAGCTACTCTAATCCTTGAGCTGTCCGGAATGTTTTAAAGTGTTTACATCTGGTTATTTAATTTCCATTCTGGGTAGACCTACCTTAATGTTTGAAGCGAACAGCATTGGGTTACGTCACTATCTTGTAACCGTAGCTCCCGGAATCACTTTAAATCTAGAAATAAATCAATTAGTGATTCAAACATGTCAGAAGAGAAATCCAAATGCCCAGAAGAAACGGCTTCTCGTGAACGGAAACTTACAGAAAAGGGCAAGCAAATGCGTGAAGAGGAAGCTAAAAGGCACTTAAAGGCATTTTTGAGAGCTTATGAATCTTGGAAGCAGATAGCACGAGAATCAAGAACCAGGCTTAAGAAATTCTGTCAGGAGGAGGATCTTGATAAAATAAATCAACAGATTCAGAGTGGATACGACCGTGTAAATCAAAATTATGAACAAATTCAACGCAATTCTCTTAGCACACCAGAGATTATGCAGAAACTGGATGCCTGTAACACACTGACAACAGAAATAGGTGACCTTGTGAGTAAACGGCTCGATGTAAGTCTAGTTCAAGAGACTTTTAAAAAGGAAGCTGAAAAGGAAAGAGTCCGAATGATTCTAAGCCGTGAAGAATATGCATCTGTCTTTGGTGGGACAAGCACTGAAAGTGTTATTTCAGAAGAATCCATAAAGCTTGATAACCTGTCAATCGCAAGCTCTAAAGCTTCCAGCAAGCGAGTAGATGCTGAAGCAGATCTCGCAGCCAAATTAGAACAGGCAAGGTCTATCGAAGAGATACAAGCTCAACAGGTCAAACTTATTAAGTTGGAAAGTGAATGGAAGCTCCATGAGTCACAAATATTGATAGAAATGAAGCAGAAACAAGCAGAAGTGGAGTTGAAGTTAGAGGAGGAGAAAACAAAGCTAAAAATGTTGCAAGCGAGTGTGGATGTGAAAGTGGCTGCAGCTCGAGTTAGAACATATAATAAACTGGAAGGTGATGTGGAGAACGTGGTGGGAGAACCTAATACAGTTTCTGCAGTCCGAACCACCGCTGCTACATATTCAAACAGAGAACTAGATACTGGAGTCTCCCTGTTCCAATCGCAACCATCACCTCAGAGCGTAACAGCCAACTTAGCTGAAGCAATTGCAAGCTCATTAAGTTTAAATCGTTTGCCTGTCCCCGAACCAACCATGTTTGCTGGTGATCCTTTGGAATTTGTTGACTTCCAGATGTCGTTCATAACTCTAATTGACAGGAAACCTATACCTGACAGGGAAAAAATGCTTTACTTGAAAAACTACCTCTCAGGAGAAGCACGCAAGGCTGTGGAAGGATTCTTTTACCGGAGCTCTGAGGATGCATATGAAGGCGCTTGGGCAGTTTTAAAGGATAGGTACGGAAATCCATTCATTGTGCAGAAAGCGTTTCGAGATAAGCTGGCAGACTGGCCTAAAATTAGTCCTAATGATTCTCTGGCACTTAGAGACTTTGCAGACTTCTTAAAGAGTTGTGTAGAAGCTATGCCCCATGTCAAAGGGTTGTCTATTCTAAATGATTGTGAAGAAAATCGTAAGCTCTTGGGAAAATTACCAGTCTGGATTGTCCGCAAATGGAGCCGAATTGTAGTGGAGCAGCTTGATGCATCTGGAGAGTATCCAACCTTTGAATACTTTACTAAGTTTGTGCTGAAGGAAGCCCGTATAGCCTGTAATCCCATCACTTCTTCCTTCTTGAGCTCCAGCTCAGTAGATGAAAGGTGCCCCAAGAGGGCAAAGGCCCTCAGTACAAGTGCCCAAACAAGATATCGAGCATTTAAGTCCGAAAGTTTGCCTCCTTTCAAGCCAAAGCGGCCTTGTCTTGTCTGCAACGATGAGCTGCACGGAATCGCTAAGTGCCCAGTCTTTGCGGCCAAGTCTATGGGAGATAAAAAGGTGTTTATACATCAAAATTATTTATGCTTTGGATGTTTGAATAAGGGACATATAACTAAAGATTGTAAAACGCGGCATGTCTGTGGAGTCTGTAGCAGGCGCCATCCAACCTGTTAACATGGAGAGAGAGAGAAGAGATCCGGTGAAACAAGGAGAAGTTCGACTTCTGACGTTAGAGAAGGACAGGAAAATCAGCAAGTCCGCAAGGTTTTGTCCCATGTAGTAACTCAGAATAATTCTGCCACCTCAAGTATTGTTCCGGTTTTCTTGTCATCCATGAAAGAACCTCAGAAGGAAATTCTTACCTATGCTCTGCTTGACACACAGAGTGATTCATCCTTTGTCTTAGAGGATCTTGTCAGAGAGCTGGATGTAGTTTCTCAACCATTACAGCTGAAGCTTAGCACAATGACTGCTGTAGACACAGTTATAGCCAGTCAAAGTGTGTGTGGTTTGCTGGTTCGAAGCTTTCATTCTGAAAATCATATACAGTTACGACAAGCATACACACGTGATTTTATCCCTGTTGATAAGTCTTGTATACCAACCAGAACTACGGCGTTGCAGTGGCCTCACCTCGAACATCTTGCAAATAACCTGCCATCTCTTCAAGACTGTGCAGTGGGACTGTTGATCGGCTATGATTGTCCTGCAGCTTTAGCCCCTCTTGAAGTTATCCTTGGCGGCGAAAATGAACCATTTGCACAGAAGACCGAGCTGGGATGGAGTATCATAGGAGCAGCCAATCCCCATTTGGATAGGTTGGGAAGTCAAAGATTTGTACATAGGGTTGTAGTGAGAGAGATCTCAGTTCCATCAGTAGCAGACGTCTTGAAGGTTCTGGAGTCTGACTTCAACGAGAAGAACTCTGAGGGTAAATTTGTCTCTCAGGACGACATGCGTTTTATACAGATACTTAGCGAAAACCTTCAGCAGAAAGAAGACGGTCATTTGGAGATGCCTCTCCCGTTTAAAGGTCAAAGTCCTCCACTTCTGCCTAACAATAAGAGGTTGGCTATAATTCGCTTGCAGCACCTAAAGAAGAAGTTAAAGGCCAATTTGCAGCTTTATGGTGATTACAAGGCATCTATGGAGGATGTGATCATCAAAGGTGACGCAGAGTTGGTTCCGGAGGCATCTGTTGGAGATGTTGTCTGGTACATACCCCACCACGGTGTGTACCACCCGAAGAAGCCTGGCAAATTGAGAGTTGTCTTTGATTGTTCATCTAAATTTCGCGGCATCTCATTAAACGATACCTTGCTGACAGGCCCCGATATGATTAACTCCTTGGTGGGAGTTCTCTGTCGCTTCAGAAAGGAGAAGGTTGCCATTATCTGCGATATTGAAAGGATGTTCCATCAGTTCTTCGTTACTCCTGACCATCGCAGTTATCTGAGGTTTCTATGGTGGAAGCATGGAGACCTTGACCAGGAGCCTAAGGAATATCAGATGGCAGTCCATCTCTTCGGTGCTGCTTCCTCTCCAGGGTGCGCTAACTTTGGCTTGAAATATCTTGCCCATCAACACAGAGCTCACTATCCCTCTGCAGCAGCATTTGTTGAAAATAGTTTCTACGTTGATGATGGGCTTGTGAGCGTTCCCACAGTTAAGGAGGCTTGCGAACTGATAGTCGAAGCACAAGAGTTGTGTAAAAGAGGAGGCCTACGACTCCATAAGTTCAATTCGAACGAAAGGGAGGCCCTTCATTGCGTTGAGGCATCCGAAAGAGCATCAGAGGTCAATTGTCTTGACCTCAATCCTGATTCAGCCTCCATAGAATATGCACTGGGTATTCAATGGTTAACCGAAAGTGACAGTCTCAGTTTTGACATAAACATGAAAGACAGGCCAGACACACGTCGTGGCATTCTATCAGTCATAGCTTCCTTGTATGATCCTCTGGGCTTCGTGGCTCCATTTGTCCTAAGTGGAAAGTGCATTCTGCAGGAACTATGTCGTCGGAGCATTGGATGGGATGATCTGCCTCCTGAGGACTTGCTCCTACGGTGGGAGGAATGGAAGGCCGGTCTGCGAGAGCTTAAAGTAGTCCGTATCCCAAGATGTTATCACTCACAAGACTTTGGCAGGATTGTGAATGTAGAACTGCACCACTTTGCAGACGCTAGCAGTGTAGGCTATGGTGCATGCTCTTACCTTCGATATAAGGATGTCAGGAACAAGGTTCACTGTAGTTTTGTCATGGCAAAGGCTAGAGTGGCACTCAAAGATTATAAGCATTCCCCGTTTAGAACTTTCAGCTGCTGTGGTTGCAGCTAGATTGAGCGTTTTGCTGAAATCAGAGCTAAATATGAAGATTGATGAGGAATTCTTCTGGACAGATTCTCAAGTCACTCTAGCATATATCAACAACGAAGCACGGAGATTTCATATTTTCGTGGCGAATCGTGTTCAGTTTATACGAGAGTGCACCAATCCGAGCCAGTGGCATTATGTTGACACAACGGAAAACCCAGCGGATTACGCCTCTAGGGGGCTCCGTGCATCAGACATCTTATCAACAACCTGGCTATCAGGTCCTGAATTTTTGTGGAAGGAAGAGGTTCACCTGGAACCTACTACGTCCCCCGACCTGTTGGTTGGTGACCCTGAGGTTAAAATCATTCAGGCATTTGCAATAAGAGTGACCGATTGCATGAACATGCTTGATCGCCTGTCTCGTTTATCCTCCTGGACAACGCTCCTTAAGGTAGTGGCAAGAATAAAGAGACTAGTGCCTGGACGAGAGTGTCGAACTGATGTTGTGACTGTCAAAGAGCGTGTTGAAGCATCTGCCCCATTCACTTACTGTGGAATGGACTGCTTTGGGCCATTTGTCATTAAAGGGTGTAGAAAGGAGTACAAAAGGTACGGCTTGATATTTACCTGTTTCTATTCCCGAGCTGTCCACATTGAAATGTTAGAAGATCTGTCCACCGACGCCTTCATCAATGCTTTACGGTGTCTCATCAGCCTAAGAGGAGTAGTGCGCCAACTGTACAGTGACCAAGGCAGGAATTTCATAGGAGCTAGGAACGAATTGAAAGAGGCACTTAAGCAGTGTGATAACCAGGTTTTGGAAACGTTCCTGGCCGAGCAACAGTGTGAGTTTGTCTTCAATGCCCCGTCAGCAAGCCATGCCGGTGGAGTATGGGAGCGCCAGATACGCACTGTTCGAAGTGTGCTGGATGCTACTTTGGCCCAAAGTTTGGGAAGGCTTGATGATTCCTCCCTCAGGACACTCTTTTATGAGGCCATGGCTATTGTTAATAGCCGCCCACTGACAGTAGATGGAATAAATGATCCCAACTCTCTTGAACCGCTGACGCCTAATCATCTAATCCTAATGAAGTCAAAAATTGCTCTTCCACCACCAGGGAAATTCGAGAGAGGGGACGTATACTGTAGAAAGCGATGGCGCCGCGTGCAGTATTTGATTGAGCAGTTCTGGAGTAGATGGAAGAGGGAATACCTTCAGAACATTTCCACACGACAGAAGTGGCATGTGGCCCGGCGCAATATCAAAGTGAATGATGTGGTCATTGTAAAGGAAGACATCCTCTCAAGAAACCGGTGGCAGTTGGGGAGAGTAGTGGAAACCTTCATAGAGAGTGATGGTTTAGTGCGGAGAGTCAAAATACGAGTAGGAGAACAGAAATCAGAAAAGCATCAGTGTCCATCTAAACCTTCTGTTATAGAGAGGCCCATTCAAAAGCTGGTGCTGCTTCTTGAAAGTGAGTAGTGATAAATTATACGTTCTCACATACATATAATCCATCATAGTAACATAACTCTATGCCCGTTGCACCATTGCCCAACATCTGGGATAGTAAGTGGTCTATAAAATCTTAAGAATCATGTACGAGTTATTTGGCGTTGCAATTATGATGTCATGATTGGTGGGAGTGTAAAGGACCACTTTGGGAGTTTAAGGGCTTGGTAAATATTTGTAAACGTTCGTAATTTATTAAATAATTCTTATTTAAATAATTATATATTTTGTATGTGCTTTGTACGTGATTGACCGGAAGTTCCGCGCACCTGCGGTGACGGGGTTTGTCCCTTTTCTGTCGCCGTAGTTTGCACGGGTTAAAATGAACTTTTATGGTGACGGTCTGGCGAAGGACACGCAGCTGCGTTTGAGCTTATATGTATTTTATCTGAAGTTGTTATAGATGGACTTAAACAACTCGACGCCCGTTTCATAACGGAAGAAAGGACTATCTTATATTGTTTACATTCCTTGGTGAGCGCAGCGAGGTATGATATGTTTTACTTATAAAATTGTTGGCACATATGTATGTCTCATCTTTCCATGTAATAAATGTTTGTGTACTTAATGACTTTGTAACCGGGAGAACAAGTGTGTGAAATGATTGTTGTGTGTACGTTTTCAATACAGTTTTCACGGTGCAAAGGTGATGATGAAGTAAAAGGACGAATGTCATGCTGGTTTGACGAACGAAATAAAGAACACCTTACGCATCAGTCGAGACTCTCTTTTTGGACCCAAGGGCTGTTACATGCATTTATTTCAAAATGTAGGCAAATCAAAAGGCAATTGTCATTTAATCGCAGCTCAGTTTCTCAGCTGAATCTGATATTCTGGGCATTTTATATTTTACAAATATAAATATATAAATATATATATATAAATCAGTTTTTGTAGAGACATAAAGAGCGGCAAAGAGAAGAACAAATGGAAAGAAGAAGGAGGAACGAGGAGCCGTCACCAGCGGCGCTCCACCTCGACAGCAGGGGGAAGCCCTGGTTTCCTGAAGATGACAGGAAGCACAATGCAGAGTGTTTTGTCAGCACATCCTGCTCAAGGGCCCGGTTAATGATTCAGGACCACGGAGAGAGAGGGGCGAGCGAGGGGCGAGCGAGGGAGGCCGGGCCGGAGAGAGAGTCATTACTGCTGCATTAGGAGCGGCGCTGCTGGTTTTGTCATTTTAATTACTTTAATCTGATCTCTTCATACCCGACGCTCCGTAATGAGGCAGAACAAAAAGTACACGTCAGACATGGTTAGCACGCCGCCGCGCTATCAGGCACACGGCTAACGCAGGAGGAAGAGGAGGAGGAGCAGGAGGAGGAGGAGGAGGAGGAGAAGGAGGAGGAGGAGGAGGAGGAGAAGGAGGAGGAGAAGGAGGAGGAGGAGAAGGAGGAGAAGAAGGAGGAGAAGAAGAAGAATGAGGAGGAGGAGGAGAAGGAGGAGAAGAAGAAGAAGAAGAAGAAGGAGGAGGAGGAGGAGGAGAAGAAGAAGAAGAAGAAGATAAAAGTTAAAGTGATGCGGCTATAGTTTATAAAATGTATAATTTGAATGGCGGCGTTGGAGGCCGTAACTTTTAATATGAAGTTTATCTTTAATATCTGGTGATGCATAGAAATATGATGCTAAACAGTTTCATGGGCCAAACTCCACGTGATCCAACTATATTCCACATTCCGTCACTATATTACTTTTACTTATTATCGGTTTCTTTTTAGTCATTCTGTTACTTTTATTTAATGGCTTTATTTATTGTTTGATTCTATAATTTGATATTTTATCTTTTTCCTTTATTTGTTCATATTTGTCTATTCTATGGTCTATCAATAACTTCAAAAGACGAGGAAAAGTGGAAACACTTTATGCAATCCTTTTAATTTTTAATTTTGCTTCCGTAACACGTCTTCTTTCAGACAAAAGATAGAAAACATCCAAACATCCATTTATACACATTTATTAATAAAAACATGGAGACAATAGTGATACAAAGATATATCAAAAATCCCTTCAGAACTTGGTTTTATCCAATATTCAAGATTTCTGCTCTGGAAAATTATGCAAATAAGCACACATTTGATAAGAAGATGCCTCATTTGCATATTTGAACGTACATTTCCCAACAACATGCTTCAGTCATCTGACGTCTTCACCTGTAAACCTGATGGAACTTTAGAAGAATACAGTTATTAGAAAAATCAGCTCCAGATAGAGGGATGAGGAGGAGGAGGCTCCTCCCCCTCCATTCGTCCCCCCACCAGGACTCGGTATTAACCAACTGCTGCTTAACAATATTGCTGACTGGTGTGAGGAAACAGGAGGATCAAAGTTATCATGTCGGGCAGAAAGGCTCCTTTCAGCCACTCAAGCCCCTCCCACCTCCCACTCCTCACCTCCCTCATCCCCCCCTCCCACTCCTCACCTCCCTCATCCCCCCCTCACACTCCTCACCTCCCTCATCCCCCCTCCCACTCCTCATCTCCCTCATCCCCCCTCCCACTCCTCACCTCCCTCATCCCCCCCTCCCACTCCTCATCTCCCTCATCCCCCCTCCCACTCCTCACCTCCCTCATCCCCCCCTCCCACTCCTCATCTCCCTCATCCCCCCCTCCCACTCCTCACCTCCCTCATCCCCCCCTCCCACTCCTCATCTCCCTCATCCCCCCCTCCCACTCCTCACCTCCCTCATCCCACTCTCATTTTTTATTCCCCGCCCCCCCCCCCCCCCCCCCCCGTCCTTTTATTCCAACACTTCCTACTTTCCCTGCACTCATCACTCCTCCCTGTATACGTGATATGAAATAATTATTTATTTTGCCTGCGTCCGTCCATCCGTCTCCACGTCTGTCACCTGGTGAAAGTCATCACATCCACTTTTGATAAGGCTGGTTAGGTGGGTCATTAAAAGTTTATGCTCGTGATGCTGGAGTCTCATTTATTATCCCTGCTAATGTAGCATGGGGGGGAGGCCACCACATTAAGGCATCATTACTCCTCCATGGCTCGGTCCCTCGCTCTCAGCCGGTCCTCCTGGATCTTTATGGACGGGCTCTCTGTGTTTAAGTGTTCCTCTAAGAGAGGTAGTTACTGTTCACCACCACAGAGCTGCTGCTGCGGCCTAATGCGGCTATTTCCTCTGCATCCGGTCCACCGGTAGACCTGGAACTGAGCCGGGGGGGGGGGGGGGAAAGTCAAATAGGAAAGTCAAATAGGATCTGGGTCCTTGATGGTTTTTACGAACCGGTGGCATCAACCTAACTATGTGGTTTTAACGTAATGTATGTAAAATAAATGTCATTTGTAGATATTCCTTAATAATCCGTAATCGCGGTAGTTTTTTTTAACACAAAACACGATCTTTTCCCGAACTTAACAAAGTTTTGTTGCCTCAACTTAAGACAGAAGTTTATTTAGAAAAGCCGTTTTGTCATCAAACATCTAGTCAGATAAAACATCTGGATTCATAACAACATTACAGGAAAGAGGGAAAATACGTCTTTTATGTCTTTTCGTGGGATTTCTTCGACGACGTGTTGGAACTGTTTAGTAATGTTACGAGAAAAAAACATTTCTTTTCTTTTCTTGTAAATTTGAAAATTCTATCTCAGATAATATCAAATTTGGGATTTTCCACTTTATTCTCAGAGAATGTTTTAGTTCAACTACAACGATCTTATATTTGAAGAATATTGCCCGACCGAGATATGAATGAATGCTTTTGTGAAACAGGAAGAAGAAGAGCATGCTGGGAACGTGCAGATGGGAGTACGGCATGTATGAGTGTGTTAGTGTTGGGGGGGATGGGGGGGGGCTCCATGGTGATAGATCGGCCTGAGACCGTGATGCAGATCCACTCATCAAGATTGATGCTCTGCCGTTCGGCTTTAAGTGCAATTAAATTGGCTCCTGTGTTAAGAAGCCGGCCGATAACGTGCTTAAGGCCGGATTACGCAACATTTCCCCCGGCGCTGTCCTCCACCCCCCCCCCCCCCCCTCCCCCACCCTCAAGCCTCCATTGGACAGGAACTCATCCTGTTTCCCATTCGACCTGATTTACAACTTAACGTGTATTATTTTTTATTATTTTTCCACGTAGCCCGCAAAGTAGATCAAAGTAGAAAATCAATGCCCCCCTCCCCCTCATCCCCCCCCCCACCCACCCCTAAAAGTTAGTAATCCCTTTCTGGTGGCTGTCTGACCGCAGGATGGAGGCCTCGTGCATTAGTGCATGTTTAATGTGTAATGATGCAGGAAGGAGAGTCCACCGTCTGCCTGCGTAACTCCTCTCTGGCGGCCATGTTGTCTCTTCGGGCCTCGAGCAGGAAGTCGAGGTCGCGGCCGGAAACGTCGCCGCTTGTTTAATCGCTTTTTCCGTCGCAGCGTTTCTTTCCGTGGACGCGTTGGTCCCTCGAACGCCTCGCCATGGAAATATGAGAGAATAATTCAAATTGAACGTCGATCACGTTCCAATCCATCTCCCTCTCTCTCTCTCTCTCTCTCGCTCTCTCTCGCCTTCTCTCTCTCTCTCTCTCTCTCTCTCCGCCCACACCTCCGTCAGTGTCAAGTTGTTAACCCCGTGTCAACAGTGGCGCAGGGCGCATTTGGACCCGGTTGATGGATGGGTCTTGGTGGACTTGTCCCACGCAAACATATTCTCAGAGTCAGCTGAGAGCGCTGCAGCGCGTGTGTGTGTGTGTGTGGGTTTGACACACACACACACACACACACACACACACACACACACACACACACACACACACACGTCCATCCGTGATCAAGTCGCCTACTGACACCCGACAACTCTCGTTTGACCCGGTGGGCGGAGCTCTGACCCCGCTGTCACATGACGAAGGAAAACAGATTCAAGATTTCTTCTTCTCTCGTCCTTCAAACCGTGTCCTTCACATCATTACGCTTCCCTGTGACCCACACACACACACACACACACACACACGCACGCACACAGACGCACGCACACACACACACACACCACACACACTCACACACACACACACACACACACACACACACACACACACACACACACACACACACACACACACTCACACACACACTCACACACAC
>CM042215.1:2217858-2220033 GCA_023566465.1 Cottus gobio | reverse complement strand
CACACACTCACTCATTCACTCACTCACACACTCACTCACACACACTCACACACACATACACACTCACACACACACACACACACACACACTCACACACACACACACACACACACACACACACACACACACACACACATCACACACACACACACACACACACACACACACACACACACAGCATGAGTGTTTTCTGATCTTTTGACGTTTCTCCTGCTTTTGTTAACGACGGTGAATTTAAATGTTCTCACCAAAAACACGGAACTATAACCTGGTGAAAGGACAAATAATATGAATAATATTAATTAATATGACTTGACTTGGCGTTAATAATGTGTTGATTGTCTTCTTACGTTCAATGTTTTTTATTTTCTTTGCACATTTCTTCAGTTAGATGCATTTATTCTTCTTCTTCTTCTTCTTCTTAGCGCTCGGTCGGGGCTGAGATGACATCATGACTGATCACTCGTCAATATCACGAGTTCACCCGCCGCCATTACTCATCTGTACGCTGCTGTCACTCCACAGCTGCTCGCCGTCTCCCTCTCTCTCTCTCTCTTTCAGTCTCTCTCCTTCTCTCCCCCCTCTCTCTCTCTCCCTCTCTCTCTCTCTCTTTCAGTCTCTCTCCTTCCTCTCCCCCCTCTCTCTCTCTCTCTCTCTCTCTCTCTTTCAGTCTCTCTCCTTCTCTCCCCCCTCTCTCTCTCTCTCTCTCTCTCTCTCTCTCTCTCTGCATAACTTTTCATTCGTTCTTTTCATCAAACACGCTCCACGGCTTCTGAGGCATTCCTGTCATTGTTTGTAATTATTATTATTAAATAATGTCTTGTATGTGTTCTCTTTCTGAGGAGGGGAGGAGTGGGAGGAGGGGGAGGAGGGGGAGGGGAGCGTTGTCATAATGTGTCCACTCTGGCTCAGAGGGTCAGATTAACAAGGAGTCCTGGTCCCCACAATGACAGGAGATCCATCACTGCTGTCCGTAACAGGGTGGGGGTCGGTGGAGGGAGGGGGGTGAGGGGGGTGAGGGGGGGGGGGGGGGGCTCTGGTCTGGTTCAGGGCGAGCTGGTTAAAGTTTAACCCGCTTCCTACTCACTGAAGGCTGCATTCACACGCTGTGGGACATTCTGATGTTTCGGCAACCGTGGGGGGGGGGTACGTGACCCGCCGCCCACTGGGTCCCCTTTCCCTCGCCCACTCACGGCCCCCCCCCCCCCCCCCACCTGCTTACATATGGAGCGCCACCGCAAACTTATTTTGTATATAGCGTGGGAAGAAAATGGACGTGAGGCCGGCGCTCCGTGTCGGCCCTGTATTACCCCCCCGCCCTCATCCCCCCCCTCCCTGCACGCGCTCTGATACATAACCGTCATATTCAAAGCGTCACATCTGCAGCAGATCAAAAGACGTTTTCTTTCCGGTGTGCGTGACTGAGGGTCATTGGGGCGCCATGGTTACGGCGTGACAAACGATGGCGGCCATTGTGATGGTCATTTAATACACAGTTGCACACTTTGATGGAATTTGGCCAAAGCCCTCTACACACACACACACACACACACACACTGCGGTGACAAATGGGATGTGAGCTCAAAACGCGGTCTGGGTCACGTCAGGTGCAGAGCAGGTTGGAGGTGTTAACCCAATGTGTTCCTGTTCACTGGTCCAATCATCTTCATTGATCGAGCCGATGATTGAGAGGGTCCCAGCTTCCTCTCTACGATGGGGGGAGGGGGTTGGGTTCAACCATTAAGGGAACGTCGATGTTTCTGATCTTTTTGTGGTCGTGCATTAAAAGCATCCAAACGACGGTTTGACACACTTCCTGTCTCCGGAGTGGGCGTGGCTTGTTTCCCCCACATGTTAGCATCATTAGCATAATTTTCTTTTGCCCCGTTAGATATTTACACAGCTCATCACAGTCAGAAGGCTTGAATATGAAAAGGTGCATAACAATAAACATAGAATACAACTATAGAACAATAAGATAAAATACAAACAATAAACATAATTAGCTCATATTTAGCGCTACAAAAACACGCTAACGTTAGCTGCCTGACCTTGTGTGTTGCTGGGCTCCAACAACAGTTTACTTTCTGATTTGTGTGTTTGTAAAATTACATTTTAGTGTCATAAACGGGTCAAACCTCCCGCTGATGTTAATAGTCGATATTTTCTTAAAGG
>CM042215.1:2182858-2210358 GCA_023566465.1 Cottus gobio | reverse complement strand
GTCAACTCTCAGCAGTAAATTAATTCGACACAAAAGACTCTGAAGTCCGGTGAAGGCTTGTTTATTCATGTTGAAGAGGCCTGAAAATGAAAAGGACAAGACGGATCACCGGCTGGTGTTTACGCCGCCGCCAACCAGCCGAGCTACAGTTCACATAGAACTCATTCATTCAGATTAATTTCATCCTATTAGATATGTGTGAAATTGTCAGAGTAATATTCATTCTTGAGTTATGGTTATGTTATGAGGTCACAGGGACTTTTGACCGGTTGCCAAATTTTTCTTGAGATATCGCGTTTCACGAGAATGGAAACATAACGCCCACGGTTCTCCGTCACAGAGGCGACACATTTGGTTGTATAGAAGTCTATGCTTCATGTGTTAAAGCTGCATTCTCTCTCCTGACCACCAGGGGGCGACTCCTCTGGTTGTATAGAAGTATATGCTTCATGTGTTAAAGCTGCATTCTCTCTACTGACCACCAGGGGGTGACTCCTCTGGTTGTATAGAAGTATATGCTTCATGTGTTAAAGCTGCATTCTCTCTCCTGACCACCAGGGGGCGACTCCTCTGGTTGTATAGAAGTCTATGCTTCATGTGTTAAAGCTGCATTCTTTCTCCTGACCACCAGGGGGCGACTCCTCTGGTTGTATAGAAGTCTATGCTTCATGTGTTAAAGCTGCATTCTCTCTCCTGGCCACCAGTGGGCGACTCCTCTGGTTGTATAGAAGTCTATGCTTCATGTGTTAAAGCTGCATTCTCTCTCCTGACCACCAGGGGGCGACTCCTCTGGTTGTATAGAAGTATATAGAAGATGACTCTACTTCTCTCTTGATTTAAGGTGATTGATGTCTCGTTTAACCCTTTCATGGTGTGTTTTCACCTCATGAAAGTTAAATGTAAAATTGTTGGTCGCCCTAAAAATGTCTCATTTAGCATGCGGTTGTACTTAGCTCCGCCCTCTTCTATCACTTCTGGTTGCAAAAAGATGGTCACCAAAAACCGAGACAAAATGCCAAAGTCTAGCCGTCCAAACGCCCCACCGGGTGACGTGACACGTCCACTTCTCATGTCTTTAATATAAGAGCTGAACGAGGAGCCGCGGATCCACTTTGTTCCTTTATGAAGTTGCTGTGGACTCTATTAGTCATAATCCAGAATGAGCAGAGCCTCTGTTACCAGTGCAGCGTCCACATATCTAATATTTCCACACACACATTTCTATCAGCGTGGGCGTAAACGTGTGTGGTTGTATTCACATGGGCACCGGCACACGACGCCCGGCCGCCAGACAATAAAGGGAATGAAGAAATAAAAGGTCCGATTCATCAAAATCACACAGGACTCTACCACCCAGTAAATTAAACAATATTTCATAATCACTCTGACAATGAGACAAGAGACAGCAATTTGGGCTGAGAGCTCCTTCTCAGAAACACACACACACAGACACACACACACACACACACACACACACACACACACACACACACACACACACACACACACGTAATTATCAGAGTGGACACGCTCTGGAGACCCCAGACACTCCCCTAGTACCTGCCCAATCAAGTGTCCAACAACAGACACCCACCCAGCCTTCATTTATCTTGTCTGTGAGTGTATGAGTGTGTGCGTGTGTGTGTGTGTGTGTGTGTGTGTGTGTGTGTGTGTGTGTGTGTGTGTGTGTGTGTGTGTGTGTGTGTGTGTGTGTGTGTGTGTGTATCAAGCTAATTACCACCACGAACCATCCCACACACAGACCTAACCCAGACATTGTGGCGCTGTCCAGGGACATGGGAGGTGGGTAATTAGCCTTCCATTATCACACACACACACACACACACACACACACACACACACACACAGACACACACACACACACACCTCAGAGTCACTGCAGGGGCAGTAGGGCGTCGGGAGGTTGTGTTTTGGGTCTGAGGACGCTGCTCGAGGTCAACGTTAACGATCCATGTTCAATATTCACTGTAAAAATAAATGTGAGCATCATGTGATATAATATGTGATATTAACAGACATGTGTTTTTAGTTAGTGGATGAAAAATGATCGTGAACAAAATCTTAACATATCAAACCAAAAATCGAGAGTTTGAATTGAGGAATATAGGCCCCGCCCACTGCGCAGTAATCAACCCCATTTTAATGACATCTGAACAGAAACATCTGATAATAAACTATGTTCCATCTCATATGGCTCATAATTACTGTATAATACTCTCTCTGGATCTACACAATAAAATAAGTTGACTATACATTGTTGTTCATATTAGCTTCTACAAAGCAGGATATTTGTATTTGTAATGCTTGTTTGCTTATTGATTTATTGGCTCCATTGTTGTGCAATTACCCAGAGTTTGGTTTAAATTAAAAAGTGTCTGTTTTTATTTTATTTTCGTGTAACAACGTATCTGAACCTCGTTGTGCAATAAAAGAAAAGTCCTCCGGTTATATTTTAAATATCTCACCTGAGGAAAATAACCGAAGCTCAACTCGTATCACATTCAGCAGAAAATTCATTGCAACATTTATTCAAATCATTATATTTTCTATTATATTATAATATATTTATAATTGTCAATATTTGTTTTTTTTTTTACATTTATGTCAATTAAATATTTTTTCCTCCATCCGTCTGAATACAGAGTGGAACGAAGAGCCATCAGTCATCTGCAAAGAATGAACAGCCACCAAGAGAATAACCTCTTCTGCTCTCCAAGAACCCTCCAGGTGGCCAAAGCCGAGTCCACCTCGGGGCCTTGTGGGGGGGAGGGGGGGCGAGGGGGGGGCAGGTGGGTTGAAGAATCTCATAACTCCAAGCTGGCCAAAAAGTACTCCATCCCACCGCTGGCCCAGCTGTTGTCTGGGGGTGTGTAATCGTGTCAAAACCTTCCCTTCCCCTCCAAGAGCGCCCCACTAAAGCAGTTAAGCCCCCCCCCCCCTCCCCGCCCCACACACCCCGTCCTGGGCATCATCATCCTCCAGCAACCATCCATCTTCGGCCCGCGATTAATTCTCTTCGTTTCCGAGCGCGGGCCCATAAATCCCGGCACACTTAATTAATTTCACGGCCCGACTTACGGGGGCTCCCCGTAAAGCGGGGATTGTTCTCGCTAAAAAAAAAAAACAGCCCGTATTAATTATGCTATTTTACAGCCATCTCGTTGAAGGCTGTGTTTCATCTTTCATAATTACATTCTCAACAACAACGGGGGCAACAAAAAGGAGTCTAATTATGGATTTGGCGGCGCGCGCTCCTCGTAATAAGTCAACGTTAGCATCAACGTAATAAGTCACCGTTAGCATCCGGCCGCGCCGCGCGGCCGGCGGCAGACTCCACGCGGCCCGTGCTTTTATTCATTTTACGACTGTTGCTGCTGATTGTGTAGCTGATTGTGTAGCTGATTGTGTAGCTGATTGTGTAGCTGATTGTGTAGCTGATTGTGTAGCTGATTGTGTAGCTGATTGTGTAGCCGAGGGGACGGGCGCTACGCGGAGCATATTGCAAGCATTTGGCGGCCTGATGGCGGGAAGCGCGCTGACGAGGTTACAGCGGATTATTGTCGCTCCGCGGCTCCGCCGGTCATCCGTCTTGTGGCGGCGCTCGTCAGCCGGCGGCCTGATGCTCGTGGTCGTCACCGCGCCGGCGTCCCTCGTGGGAACGCGCTGACGCCACCGCGGAGGGGTGGGAACAAACAACCAGACGGAGACGGACAGCGTGGGTTTCACACGGGTCACGGCCGGTCACGCAGCCCGTGTTAACAGCCACCCACGCACACTCTGTCCGGCATGCGGCCGTCCACCCACACACACACACACACACACAGAGAGCTGCCATAAGCATGCTGTGATGGAATGGGCTGTCATGGCCGCCCTGCGTTGGTTCAGTCTGGAATTTTTTGGATAATTTACTGCTGGATTATCAGTTAATAGATCACTCGACCAGTTAATCATTTATAGCTATATTTTACATTATATTTGAGTTTTTATTGATTTTTTACTTATTTATTAACCCTTTACTGTGTGATTACGTGTTTGTTGTTTTCTACGTATGTCTCCTGTTTGTTGGTTTGCAGTAATCCTGCAGATTACCACATCTCATTTTATCTTCTATATATTTTGTGTTGGTCAAATAAAACAATAAACATATATATGATGTGAACAAACAACCCCGGTGTGTTGAGGCCTTTAATTTGGGGATAAAACCAACAGTTATTTTGTGAAAACATTTATTTGTCTTTCAAAGTTTCTGATTTTTTTGTCCAATTTTCCTTTACTGTCCAATAATGATGACGGCAAATAATAACTAATGAAATATTCTTCTTCTTCTACAGAGTGATTGACAGCAGAGACGTATACAGCGTCTCTAGGTCCCTCCTCCTCAGTCCGGATATGGTCACTTCCTGTTCACTTTCTGCAAAGAAGCCAAGATGGCGACGGACAAAGCGTCAAAATTGAGGCTTTGAAAACAAATACCAGTCTACAAAATCTAAGTTTACATCACTCTGTCATGAGAGATGTAAACTGTGTTTCATAGACTGGAGAAGACACCGTGGACGAACCCCTGAACCCCTGAGCTGTAAATACGGTGGCTTAGACATCGAGAACCGAACCGCGTGAGCGAAACCCTGAAAGTGAATTAGTGATCAGGCCGCCTGGCTGACCCCAGAGCAGCTCTGATCGGTGCGTTACACCCCTCTCACTTCCCATTAGGCTCCACACACTGAGGGCCATAAGTCCTGTGACAGCGGCCTTGGACACGTGTGTGTGTGTGTGTGTGTGTGTGTGTGTGTGTGTGTGTGTGATATCTCTTCCCTCCGCTCCTTCCTTGTCAAGGCCATCGGTGATCAGTGGAGGTTAAAAGTTACAAATCACCTCCCCCATCCTCCCCCCCTCTCCCCCAACCTGTCCCCACACCGGCCCGGCGACCTCTAGGGGGTCCCGGGTCTCATGTCTACTCGGGCCGTGGCTCCTGTTGAGGGTCTGCAGGGGATCAGAGGCAGCGGAGGGCAATTACTCCTCTGCTTTAATTGGCATTATCATTTTAGCAGCCTGACAGAGATGGATCACCCAGCAGGACCCTGCTATGGGGGGAGGGGTGGGGTGGGGGGTTGGGGTGGGGGGTGCAGGTGGAAGAGGAGGAGCACAAAAACGAAGGGCAGAAGGTAGGAAATAATAAATCTGATACCAACATCGAAGGAACCTCGAACAAATAACACCTATTACGTGAGGTGTGTGTGTGTGTGTGTGTGTTAAGCAGGATTATTTGTATTATAGTGTTAAAAACCATATTTAGACGTACATTTGTTTTCACAGGTGTACATTTCCTTCATTAAACAGGAAAAGGACCCCAAAAATACACAATATCTTGTAAAATTACAGCTAAAACCATTTGAATTATGGAACATTACTGTAATTTTCTGGAACTGTTGTTTTAGAGTAACTTTTTGGCAGAATACTACATTATAATTGTTAAGACTGATTGTATATCCCTGTGTGTGTGTGTGTGTGTGTGTGTGTGTGTGTGGTATGCAGGGGAAAGGGCAGGGGAGGAGGTGTAGAGGTACCATTATTTTACACTAACCTATTGCCGTCCCAGCTGCTGGAATATTACCGTATTTTAACATTTATTTTACAGTGATTGTGAAACCTGATTATTTATATTATCGCAGTGTTTGACCATATTTATAGTGGAATTGTACATTTCCCTCATTAAAACAGAAAAAAGATATTAGTTGATTGTATATCTGTGTGTGTGTGTGTGTGTGTGTGTGTGTGTGTGTGTGTGTGTGTGTGTGTGTGTGTGTGTGTGTGTGTGTTCGTGTGTGTGTGTTATTAGTGTAACCAGTGTGAAGCCTAACGAGCAGCATGGCCGCGCCTCCATAACTCAGGTCCAGTAAAGCTGTCAGTGGAATTAAGAGGCCCCCATTATAGGTGCCCATGCCGGTGCCTCCATGCAAAGCACCCGCTCGTCCCCCGGGCCGTCGGGTAATTTTAGCTACTTAGTGAATCATCTTCAAAAGAGCCGGAGCCGAGGTTACAGTAAAGTACACAGTGTGTGTGTGTGTGTGTGTGTGTGTGTGTGTATGTGTGTGTGTGTGTGTGTGTAGTCACAGACACCCGGGTCTCCCGTCTAAGAAAAACCCCAAGACCTGCGGGACCCCCAGAGGCTGAAGCCGGCAGCCTGCAGAGGGAGAGGAGACCAGCGATGGTCGATGGGAAATTATTATGAAGCTGTCCGACCTGAATTATGGCGCTGTCGGCTGATAATCCCTTATTGTCTCTTCCTGGCACCCGGCAAAATATGTCAGTCCGGCTGAAAAAAAAAGAAAAGAAAAGGAAAAGCGAGGGACGGTTGATGGAAGATGATGAAGTGAGTGGATCGGAGGAGGAGGAGGAGGAGGGGATGTGAGGCCCTCGCTTCCCGCCTCTTTTAGGGAAAGAACATACTTAAAAGGGAATGCTGAGCTCTCTCTCTCTCTCTCTCTCCCCCGATATGAAAAATGAAAACTATAAGGGAGACAATAATAAAAATAGCAGGAGGAGTGGACGGGCCGGAGCAGTCCATTACTCACAGCTGCTTTGGGCTGCGCGGTAAAAATGTGCTGCTTGCTGCAGAAGCATGCATCACCGGCAGCACCCAACAAATGGGCTGTCTCCGGCGTATTTACCTCCAATTGTTCAAGCATTTGTGTGTGTGTGTGGGGGGGTGGGGGGGGGGGCACGGCCTGTCCAGACCAACTCGGGCCTGTCCGTCTGCGGGACGCTTTGTATGAAGGATGGAGATGAAGGAGCAACAGGAAGCGAGAGGAATCTTTTAACATGTCAAAATAAAACGTGTTTCCTTTTTTCTGCCGGTTCCAGCTTCTCTCGTATATATATATATGATCCTTGCTGCTTTTTTAACTGTTAAAAACGTATCTTCTTCTTTATGGATCGACTCTGCGGTGAAGAGGGTCCAACATGACCTCATAGATCACCATGAACCCTCACCACTTCACTCTGACACTAAGAGGGTTTATTGTGTTACAAGTTTCATGAAATGTTAAGTTTATATGTATATGCACATGAGGCATTATCTAACGATAACTTTTGGTGATTTTACAGACGCAAACTGAAAAAGTAGTAAAATAAAATGTTTTCTCTCCACTAGTCTGAAAATCCAGTGAGTAAAATAAAGTCCCAAATATATTCCTCACAAAACATTTTTCAGTGTGAAACTTTTGTTTAAGGTTAACAAAACTTTTAAATGTCCGCTTCATGACACGCTGAAGACGTTCTGCATGAATCCATCTCAATGGTGCGTTCAATGACCTGCAGCAACGGTGAGTTCAATGACCTGCAGGACGAGCGAAGACCTATTGGTTTTCTCTCTGACGCTTCTTTTGGGAAGAAGGGAGTGTTGTGTGTAAACATAGCGGAGGAGACAGAAGGAGCGATGTGGGAGGGGGGGGGGGGGGATTCCTATAAACTCCCCCCTCCCTCCCCCCTGTTGACAGAAGCTGGTGAGTCTCTGGGAGGCTGTTATACAAACATTCAGCGGCTTCATTTGGCTGGATGGTTTTATCTCTATTCTGGATTTAAACACTGAAGCCTCTCACGGGCTCCAGGCCCCCCCACCCCCCCGCCCCCCTACCCATCCCGTTGCGATACAGCTGTGCGTAACGACAAGCGCCGACTCCTAAACGGCCCTCCTTGATGAAGATGGCTCCCCCCCTCCCTGTTTATCTCCAGTGTGGTCGTTAGCCGGGGACAGGCGCCGCTAACGATGAGTAGTTTACAATATGGCACTCCGGCGTAATCGGGCTCCCGTCATCATCTCAACCCCCCACCCCCTCCCCTCCACCCCCCAGCCTGTAGCTCCTCACCTACCAGTCCAGGTTTGAGCGTGCGGCGATAAAGACAAACGAGGGAACACATTATCGGTTACAACAATGCGTCGCGTGTCGCCGCATTGAACGTTATCAAATGGCGGCGTGCTCGGAGGCAAAGCGGTGATGAGGGCGAGAAAGCACCGGCAACCCCCTCACGTCGCATTACGGGCGCAAATGTGCGATTGAGACGTGTGAAACAACGTTGTTGTTACTCCCACGGCGTCGAGCGCTGACTGCTGCGTGGGTGATCGGCAGGCGGGGGAACGGCCGCCATCGAGGACCGCAACGCTTTATTGACCCCGAAAGGGACGTTTACAGGATACTGACTCAGACAGAAGAAAGAAGTGGGAGAGGAAAAGGAACTTTCAAAAAGAAAACGCCAACTATGAAGCATAGACTTCTATACAACCAGAGGAGTCGCCCCCTGGTGGTCAGGAGAGAGAATGCAGCTTTAACATATGAAGCATAGACTTCTATACAACCAGAGGAGTCACCCCCTGGTGGTCAGGAGAGAGAATGCAGCTTTAACATATGAAGCATAGACTTCTATACAACCAGAGGAGTCACCCCCTGGTGGTCAGGAGAGAGAATGCAGCTTTAACACATGAAGCATAGACTTCTATACAACCAGAGGAGTCGCCCCCTGGTGGTCAGGAGAGAGAATGCAGCTTTAACATATGAAGCATAGCCTTCTATACAACCAGAGGAGTCACCCCCTGGTGGTCAGGAGAGAGAATGCAGTTTTAACATATGAAGCATAGACTTCTATACAACCAGAGGAGTCGGACCCTGGTGGTCAGGAGAGAGAATGCAGCTTTAACACATGAAGCATAGACTTCTATACAACCAGAGGAGTCGCCCCCTGGTGGTCAGGAGAGAGAATGCAGCTTTAACATATGAAGCATAGCCTTCTATACAACCAGAGGAGTCACCCCCTGGTGGTCAGGAGAGAGAATGCAGTTTTAACATATGAAGCATAGACTTCTATACAACCAGAGGAGTCGCCCCCTGGTGGTCAGGAGAGAGAATGCAGCTTTAACACATGAAGCACAGACTTCTATACAACCAGAGGAGTCGCCCCCTGGTGGTCAGGAGAGAGAATGCAGCTTTAACATATGAAGCATAGACTTCTATACAACCAGAGGAGTCGCCCCCTGGTGGTCAGGAGAGAGAATGCAGCTTTAACATATGAAGCATAGACTTCTATACAACCAGAGGAGTCGCCCCCTGGTGGTCAGGAGAGAGAATGCAGCTTTAACATATGAAGCATAGCCTTCTATACAACCAGAGGAGTCACCCCCTGGTGGTCAGGAGAGAGAATGCAGCTTTAACACATGAAGCATAGACTTCTATACAACTAGAGGAGTCACCCCCTGGTGGTCAGGAGAGAGAATGCAGCTTTAACACATGAAGCATAGACTTCTATACAACCAGAGGAGTCGCCTCTGTGCCGGAGAGCTGTGGTTATTATGTTTCCATTCTCGTAAACGCAATATCTAAAAAAAAAGGAATTTCTTGAATAAATCCGTCCAACAGGTGGCGCTGCAGGAGCAATGTGTGTGTTCACATAAACGTTCATCCGATCTCCTTCAGACTGAACTCACCGACCTGAAGAGCTTCAACCTGCTGTGTCTCATGACATCAGAGATTCTATTGGTCCACAGCTAACGAGGGCGGGAGAGTAATGGACACAATAAGCTGGTTTTACTGCTGCAAATGTCCCCTTATCTGTAAATATGTTTCTTTTCTCCACCACAACAATCTTATTATTAATAACAAAGTATTTTTACCCACTGACACGAACCCCCCTCTGAGGATCACTGAGACAAAAAACGTTTTAAAATGTAATAAAATGATAAATATATAAGGAGTGATGAAAGGGGGACTGGTGGGAGCATCAGACAAGAGAGAGAGAGAGAGAGAGAGAGAGATGTTTATTTAATTTATGTGGAGAGAGGGAGGGAGTGGCAGTGATACATGGGTTTGTTAGGCAATTGATAAAGGAGAGGAAATTTCTTTAAAAAAAAAAAAACATTCAGTAGCGAGAGATATGACCGCCATACATCACCTATTTGCAAACAACGAGGCTAATATTAATCCATGGGAGGGACAGAATGACCCACACACACACACACACACACACACACACACACACACACACACACACACACAATGACCTAATTAAGCCAAGAGAATAGGCCTTAATTGGAAATAGAAACACTGAAAGGAAACAAGGAAACCCTTTTATTGTGAAGGTGACGCCTTTGTGCTGTTATCTTTTATTTATTTGTATTTATTTATTATTTTATTTTATACGCTTTGAGTGCTTTTGAATGCAGTAATGGAAGAGTCTGAGGAAGAGGCCCAGATACTGTTGCCTGTATGTCAGTGTGTGTGTGTGTGTGTGTGTGTGTGTGTGTGTGTGTGTGTGTGTGTGTGTGTGTGTGTGTGTCTGTAATGTATGAGATGTTGAATCCCTCTGATTCGTCGCTGCAGAAGACATCTGTCATCTTTCCCTCATTCGGTCGACTGTTGTCACGGCTGAAATTTAATTATTTAATCCCCCGTGATCGATCATTAGTGAAAACACCCGATCCACACACACACACACACACACACACACACACTTCGCCACCCATTAAGACACAGACAGCATCTCAATAAATACACGTTCAAATGCCCCCCACGAGCAGTTTACGTTTAATTCAACAAACAAACAAACAAACAAATAAATAAATGTGTAAATAAATATGGCTGTGTGTGTGTGTGTGTGTGTGTGTGTGTGTGTGTGTGTGTGTGTGTGTGTGTGTGTGTGTGTGTTGGGATGTATTGGGGGCGTCTTTGTTGTGACTCTTAGTCCAGATGGATGACTTGTACGGGGGAGTGTATTTATTTTGCGGCGAGGTGACACGAGGAGATTTGTTATTCCCCGGCGTTGCCGAGTTTTTCACATTGCTCCACATCCCCGGGACCATATTTCATCCCCGCACCCCCGATCCCCAAACAGATTTATTTACAGGCTCCCTTCCTGTGCACAGACCCCCCCCCCCCCCCCCCCACAAGTGTACACTCACATGTACACATGTACACGTATATATATACATATATATATATATATATATATATATATATATATATATATATATATATGCATACTCTATAAACAGCAGGCGTGTTCGAGAGGACAAAAAAGTGAAATCAACCGTAGAAACACACATTTTCTTCTTCGTGAGTTTCCAATAATGATATTTAACAATATTGTGTTTACAGCCCGTCTCTTCGTGATGGGCTGTAATTGCTTTCATATATTCCATAAAGCGAGACGACACACGGGACTAAAGAAGAGCTGCAACCCGGAGAGGGTTGCAATAAATCCCAGATGATTACGATAAATATGCCATCTTGATTTTTATTGTTAAATATATACATTTATGTATCCTCATAAATTTAGCTGCTTCACAAGTTTCACAAACACAAAATCTTTGACTCTTTGTCAAAACTGGTTTTCCAGCGCAGTAAAAACGTGGTGAACGCTGTAGATGGTGTTTGTGAATACGTAAATAAAGTTACGAAAGAAAAAATACGGTAAAACACCACCAGGGTCCGACTCCTCTGGTTGTATAGAAGTCTATGCTTCATATGTTAAAACTGCATTCTCTCTCCTGACCACCAGGGGGCGACTCCTCTGGTTGTATAGAAGTCTATGCTTCATGTGTTAAAGCTGCATTCTCTCTCCTGACCACCAGGGGGCGACTCCTCTGGTTGTATAGAAGTCTATGCTTCGTCTGTTAAAGCTACATTCTCTCTCCTGACCACCAGGGGGCGACTCCTCTGGTTGTATAGAAGTATATGCTTCATGTGTTAAAGCTGCATTCTCTCTCCTGACCACCAGGGGGTGACTCCTCTGGTTGTATAGAAGGCTATGCTTCATATGTTAAAGCTGCATTCTCTCTCCTGACCACCAGGGGGCGACTCCTCTGGTTGTATAGAAGTCTATGCTTCATGTGTTAAAGCTGCATTCTCTCTCCTGACCACCAGGGGGCGACTCCTCTGGTTGTATAGAAGTCTATGCTTCATGTGTTAAAGCTGCATTCTCTCTCCTGACCACCAGGGGGCGACTCCTCTGGTTGTATAGAAGTCTATGCTTCATGTGTTAAAGTTTCAGAGCTGTGATTTGTTGACTTTCTTTTGCACTATATGTCCTCATCAGTGTGATGAGTGCATCTCATTAATACATTAATATCGTGTACATCAGCATCAAGCTCATAGCTGTACATAAACAGACTGAAAGCACATTAATAAACACATTAATAAACACACATTAATTAACACATTAATAAACACATTAATAAACACACATTAATAAACACACATTAAGAAACACACATTAATAAACACATTAATAAACGCACATTAATAAACACACATTAATAAACACACATTAAAAACACACATTAATAAACACACATTAATAAACACACATTAAAAACACACATTAATAAACACACATTAATAAACACACATTAATAAACACATTAATAAACACACATTAATAAACACACATTAATAAACACGCATTAATAAACACACATTAATAAACAGTTTATTTCTCATCCTTGGTTTTGGTGAAGCGAGTTGTCAAAGGGACAGTTCCCCCTTGGAAAAAAAGAGAGAGAGAAACAGATAGAGAGACGGAGAGAGAGATGGAAATGAAAGATTAAGAGAAACGAGGAGAGAATGGACGAAGAGGAAGTGTGCAAACAAAGAGGACGAGAGCCAATCGGATCCCTTCTCTCACTCCCCCTTTTCTAAGAGGAACCCGGAGCCTCAGTCTCTTAATAAAGGGGGTGTGGATGTGGTGAAATGCCAGGCACTCTGCTTAGAAATGAATAACCCGGGGATGTGTGTGTGTGTGTGTGTGTGTGTGTGTGTGTGTGTGTGTGTGTGTGTGTGTGTGTGTGTGTGTGTGTGTGTGTGTGTGTGTGTGTGTGTGTGTGTGTGTGTGTGCTGCAGGAACGAGGAGGAGATGTTAGGGGTTCCACGGCCCTGGTCTCTCCCTATCTTTGTGAGTAATGATTCAGACTGCCAGTGTGGTGGTGTCGCCCCATCTATAACCATTTACACACACACACACACACACACACACACAGACAGAGAGAGAGAAGATTAATCAGATAGGAAGCAGGGCAGGTGATGGACACGGCGCAGGCCGGGTTCATCCATTCAGTCCTAAAACAGACAGGCTGTAAACAGGGGGGGGGGGGTATGGGTATGGGGTGGGGGGGGGGGGGGGGGGGGGGCAGAGACGCTGACCGGCCGCTGACAGCTTCACTAACACAACACACAAGAAGAATATCATATTTTCACACATACAGTTTATTTCCCTGCTGCCACGCTCTTCATGGAGATGAAACGTTAGAGATATGAAGACATAAATAAATATCTGCACAACATGAGTGAGTTCCAACACAGGTCAAAGGTCAAAGGTCAATTTATCTTATGCTACCTGGGTCACCACATAAATGATTAATACTATGATGATGATATGATGATGATCAATCTCTAGTTTCAAGACAGGGGATGCTTTAGGGGCTGAGCTACAGGCTGACGACTATATGCTGTAATCGTATCCTTCTTATAACATTTAATCTGTATTAAAGGCCAGCGTACTTTCTGTTTAAGCTAAATTTATTTATTTTAGTCCCAACATGCGGATATGTTTTGAATAACAATAACTCTCATACTCTCTCATGATAATATAGGACGCCGGGAAAACGGCCACAAATGATCCTGGTGATTTATGGAGACGGGGAAATTGGGTCGCGATGGTTTGTCTTGTTTTTAAAGGCGCGTCCCAGAAGAGTCCGTTTGGGAAACACTGATCTGAACAGTCCAGATCTTCATAACAGGAAGAGTTTAAATCATCAGTCACAACATGTTAGTTCAGTTAACCACTAACCTGCTGGTTCGTGGTCCAGAGAGAACCAAGAGGCCTTTTCTAACTACAACGAGCAGAACCTTGTTTAGTTTGAAGCTTCTTATTCTCTTCACTTGAGCTTTTCAAAATAAAACGCTTGTTGCTGTGAAGCGCCGTCTCTCTCAGACGCTTCACGTCGTGATGCTTTACTGGTTGAACTCTTCTCCTCTTCTGGTCGTCGTGGCTACGAGGCCTCAGGAGTCAGTCCAGGTAAAAAAACATGAACTTCTACTTTAATGTTCACATCATGTGAGACGGAGGTCTGAATCTACAGACAAATAACTTCTTTGATTGGCTTCATCACATCAGCTCCTGCAGGACGTGGCCAGAAACATGGCCGTCCTGCAAAGTTGATTTAAACGAGAATGTACGTTTTACTCCAATTCTACTTCTATGATTTTAAGACATGTTTTATGGTTTTTAAACATGAGCCTCTACTTTAATGTCCACATCATGTGAACGGTTGTGAGAGGAGATAACTCTTCTTTAATTGATAAAGAAAAAGATGTTTCTGGCTGCATCACATCAGCTCCTGCAGACGTTAACAGAAAACATGGCCGCCGCTCTGCGTCCTCTTCTGTGAATAAAAACCTTTAGCATCGACCTCGTTTAACGGTAAATAACCGTTAAAGGACAGAATGTCCCCGTGAAGCTCGACCAGCTCCTCTTGTAGTTCCTACTTTAAGGAGACTCTCCTGTCCGTGAGGCTCCTGAATAAAAGAGCCTCAGCGGTAAGTAAAACAGCCATTACATTACGTGATGTAAGTGGAGCCCGTGAGCAGCCTGTGGGTTTAGAGTAGCCGGGTGTGGTCCGGCGGTCAGGGAAATGGCCGGATGACCTGGACTGTGCTGAGTCATGTCCCAGGTGAGGGATAGAGCCGCCTCCACTGCGGCTCCGGGACGAGCACTTAACCTGCAGTAATTACTGGAAACAACGCCGAGAACACGGAGACGTGGAAGTTGTGGAAGTGGCTCCAAGATTTTCAAATTACTCCGATCCTCCGAGGCCGCGCTGCGGGGAGCCTGCCAGGGTTGTGTAATGATGCCCGGGTTCCTCTGGTTCCTCTGGGTTCCTCAGGCTGCAATAGAGATCACAATCAGCTGTATTTCATGTGTTCACACAAACATGGAACGTAGCTCCCTTTGTACATGTTATATGATTCATATAAAAAGACATTAAAGACAACACAGAGTAGAGGAGTCTGGTTCGTGTTCATCAGAGTGACGGCCGGAGGAAAGAGACCGAGTGAAGACATGAACGCTGATTGAGAAAAGGAGGAGAAGGAGGTAGAAAATAGGCTGGAGCAGAAAAGAGGTTTAAAAAGAGGCCGGAATGAGTGGATGAAAGAGGAGAAGCAGCCAGGAGGAAGGAGGAGAGGAGGACCCAAATGGCTGCTAAGAACATTAATCTTGTGGGGATCTGTGTCAGCGGGCGGCGGCGACACAAAGAGCAGCTCGGTGACCCGAACCCAATTGGCTGAGAAAGGCCCACCAGGCTTTAATAGACTTTTGCTGATCCGACACTTGTTTGCTGGGAGCCACAAAGAGGCGATGGCAGAGGCTGACAGGGGCCTGCAGGCCCGGGGCCCCGCCCCCCCTCCCCCCACGGCCCATGACAAATGACCCAGGGGTGGGCAGGGCCAGGGCCGGAGGAGAGAGGGGTGAGGGAGCCGAGAGGCAGAGGAGGTCACCGGGCGGAGGAGAGGGTGGTGGACCGGAGAGGAGGAGGGGGGAGGGAGGAGGAGAAAGGAGGGGAGAAGAGGAGGAGAGAGAAGGGGAGGAGGAGGGAGGAGGAGAGGGTGGTGGACCAGGGTGAGGAGGGGGGAGGGAGGAGGAGAAAGGAAGGGAGAAGAGGAGGAGAAAGAAGGGGAGGAGGAGGGAGGAGGGGAGAGGAGGGGAGATGGGAAAGGAGGAGAGAGGGGGAGAGAGGAGAATGGGGAGAGAGGTGGAGAGAGGAGAGAGGAGGGGGAGGAGAGAGGAGGAGAAAGTAGGGGAGGAGGAGGGAGGAGGAGAGGGTGGTGGACAAGGGTGAGGAGGGGGGAGGGAGGAGGAGAAAGGAGGGGAGAAGAGGAGGAGAAAGAAGGGGAGGAGGAGGGAGGAGGGGAGAGGAGGGGAGATGGGAAAGGAGGAGAGAGGGGGAGAGAGGAGGAGAGAGGAGGGGAGAGGAGGAGGGAGTAAGAGAGAGGAGAATGGGGAGAGAGGTGGAGAGAGAAGAGAGGAGGGGGAGGAGAGAGGAGGAGAAAGTAGGGGAGGAGGAGGGAGGAGGAGAGAGGAGGGGAGAGAGGTGAGGGAGCCAAGACGCAGAGGAGGTCACCGGGCGAAAGGAGAGAGGAGGGGGGAGGAGGATGGGGAGAGAGGTGGAGAGAGGAGGAGGGCAGAGGAGGGGGAGGGGGAGAGAGGAGGAGAGAGGAGGAATGAGAGGAAGGGGTGAAGGGGGAGAGATGTTTGATGAAAGTAATTCTCCAGCTGAGGTTGAGGGAACAACTGAAAACAGGAAGCCTCAGACAGCTGACCTCAGGTCAGTCTCATCATCAACATGAACACATCTCAGATGTTACTCAGAGGTCTGAAACCATTTTCTTCTCTCATATGAACGATGTATTTCCATAACTTGATATGATCTGGACGGTCACAGGTTCGGTCCTCCAGCCGATAGAGAAGCAAACATCCAGAACTGATATTTCACGAGCAACACGTCGATTACTTTGTACAAGCAGCTCCTGGGAGAGAAATATCCTAATTATGGATTCAATACATCATGAGAATACTGTACTTGTGTGTTTTCAGAGTTACCGTTGCCCGTTATTGGCTTTTCAGAACTACAGATGTAAGTTGTGGTTATGACCTGAGAATATGGACTTTAATCACGATATGCCGTGCACTCTGATATCCGGCTGCTCAGCTTTATGATCGGACCTCCGCGTGCACGAGCCGCTGGCAGCGAGCCAGACTATTGAACACAGCATCGCAATTTACATTAATGAAATGAGCGCAGCAAAAGGCAGATTTATTGTTCTTTATTTCTTTCTTCCTCTTCGGGGAGTCAGCCAGCACAGCGGGACGCTGACGTTTATTTGCTGTAATATTTACCGCATGTCAATCAGAGACATCTAATCTCACAAAAGGCCCACAATTAAGCCTCGGCCCGGCCATCGTGTTGTTACAGCTCTCTGTCACTTCAGGAGGAGGAAAGAAGAAGTTGGATCTGTGCACGAGGAGAGAGACCCGCAGTGAGGCGGCGCGCCGCTAGGGGCGCCACGTCACAAGGAATAAGCTGTAATTCCTCTGCAGACACACCGACGCTCCTCCGCGGGATGCCTGCTGTGATGATGGTGATGATGATGAAGAGGAGCAGGCTCGTGCACGAGGTGCCTCGGGGTTCCTTCTTAAAGATGCACAATTGATTCTAAGTAATAAATCGATACTTGTTCATATTGACGACAGATTCCTGCATCATCTCACCTGATGATGTGTGTTTACCCTCTTCCTGTTAATGAGCCCTGATGGGGACGTGATCTCTGCTCCGCGGGCCTTCGTCACATCAGCTGATCGATCAGTCCGAACGAGGAGGCCAGAGGAACGGATCAGAGAGGGAGGAGGAGAATATATATTATATGAATTATGTAAGTATTGGCATTAAAACGCGGTAAATAATGGCACCACGTGGGAGAGATGGATCACGCAGGTAAAGCCTTTTTAATAAGTTGTAAATAATTGGTGTAATTGAACGTGAATCTGCGCAATGGCTATTTAAATTATGGGAAATTGATAATCTGATGCTTCATTCTGCAGATATGAACACCACATAAATCACGCGGCTGCGCAGTGAGAGTGATTCGCGTTTTGCTCTGTATTAGTTTAAAGAGAAAACTCACTTTTTAATCAGCAGGTGCTGCGTGCACGAGGGCGGTCGCGGGTAAAACTTTTTGGACGTCGCTGCATGCACGAGCTCTGCGCGTCCTCGTCTCTCCTGCCACCTCCGTGCGTCGAAAAAAAAAAGAAGCTCATCAGAAGCGGCACTTCTCTCCATCTCCTCTCTCAGTGGCGCGAGGCCGTCGTCACGCGAGGACGAGCGAATAAAAGCGACTGTCACAATAATAATAATAATAATAATAATAATAATAATAATAATAATAATAATAATAATAATAATAATAATAATAATAATAACAATAATAATAATAAAAAGTATTCCTTATAGTCGATGCATCCATGCAGATCCTGGCCCCCCTCGGGCCTCCGGACAGCGCGTGCACGGGTCCAGGTCCGTGGACCAGAGAGGGGAGTCGTGGCTCCCTCGCCCCGCCGCTCGGGCCTCGTGCGCGGCCTGTTCCTGCAGGTGTGAGCAGCTGAGCTGCTGCGGGGGAATGCACGCGCAGCCCGCACGCGCCAACTGTTTAAATGCGTTTACACACAAAAGAAGAAGAAGAAAAAAGGTGATTTTTACATTTCTTGTTTTCATCCCCTAACAGGATGAGTCTCATCAGAGGAACCAGCACGCATCGGCACTTCTTCTGCCCACAAGCACGCGCATCTCTTAATAGATCATTAACCCCCGATGTGCTGCTGACGTGCACGCGTTTTGTTGTTGTACATCTTTTGTCTCCATTACAGGCGTTATGGCCGAGGGGGGAGCCGCCGGCAGGCCGGGGACCCAGAGCGGGGGACTCGAGCTATACCAGAGACCTGCGACCTGATGGGGGCTGCGCGGGTCGGCCTCGCTGGAAGAGGCACGGCACGGCACGGCACGGCACGGCACGGCACGGCTCGCTCGGGGCGCTTTTTGAAGTTAAAGCAGAGAACTGAGAAGCTCGTGTGCAGTTAAAGGAGAATTTTAAAAAAAGGATGAGCGACCTGCGCGAGACAGAGAGGCTGCTTCAGGGAGCTGATTGGTCCGTGAAGACTCCGGATGTGAGGGTCAGGATTCATAACTTCTGACTGCGTGCTGGAAAATCATATGAGGAATAAATACAGCAGAGTCGCTTTAAAGTGCACTTTAATGATCAGAAAAGTAAATTATTATATTGCAATGTTCCTCCGAAATAGTATTTAGAATCGTTTAATAATAATAATGATACTCGTAAGAGCATGATAATCATCATTATGATTTAACATGAAAATAATAAACGATGACAAAAAGGTAAGTGATATTCGTTCCTTTGAAATGTTTTATTATGAAAATGATTATATTCTCTTTAAAATGTATAAATACTTTGTAATTATTTGATTTCGTATTTGTCTTTATTTTATATATTTTTCACAGCTGTGTATGAGGTCACACTTTTCTTATAAGCGGAAATATTAATACAGAATATTTTCTCCGAAATGTAACTTGAAATGTGTCAAAATAAAAATGTTTTAACTAAAGCACGTTCGGATATTATGAGTTATGATTTATGATGTAGAGTCCATCACGGCCGCAGCTCGAGCTGATGAAGAACGAACGTGATCGGGTCGTCATCTTCCTCCTCTTCCCCCTCTTCCTCCTCCTCGCGATCAATAGCTCCGGTCGCGGCTCAACTCAACCGATACGAGCCGGAAACGAAACGTTCATCACATCGATCCTCTACGCAGTTATGACTCTTCTTCTTCTTTAATTTTTTTATTTTTAATTTTTAATTTGCTGGACATTTTCTCACTTATTTTGTATTCCTTCTTGCAATTAAAATACAAATGAAATCACTTTACATCCTCTGACCCGGCTTGGTTTGGTTTGGACCAAACTACCTGTGAGCCCGCGAGGTCACGTGACTCTCCGTGTTTAGAGACTCAGCTGCAGGGTTCATGGTTTCGCGGGTCACGAGATGCGACCTTTAAAACGGCCGATTAGCGTTTAAGAGATCAGAATCACAATAAGAACACAATAAAAGGGAAGGTGTGCGTGTCGCCCACGCAGGGGCAGCCTTGAGCCGGTCTGCTGCAGCCGACAGACCCGGAGGAGTCCAGAGGAGCCCAGAGGAGCCCAGAGGAGCCCGGAGGAGCCCAGAGGAGCCCAGAGGAGCCCGGAGGAGCCCAGAGGAGCCCGGAGGAGCCCAGAGGAGTCCAGAGGAGCCCGGAGGAGCCCGGAGGAGCCTGGAGGAGTCCAGAGGAGTCCAGAGGAGCCCGGAGGAGTCCAGAGGAGCCCGGAGGAGTCCAGAGGAGCCCGGAGGAGCCCAGAGGAGCCCAGAGGAGTCCAGAGGAGCCCGGAGGAGTCCGGAGGAGCCCGGAGGAGCCCGGAGGAGTCCAGAGGAGCCAGGAGGAGTCCAGAGGAGCCCGGAGGAGCCTGGAGGAGCCCAGAGGAGCCCGGAGGAGCCCAGAGGAGCCCAGAGGAGCCCGGAGGAGCCCAGAGGAGCCCGGAGGAGTCCAGAGGAGCCCGGAGGAGCCCAGAGGAGCCCAGAGGAGCCCGGAGGAGCCCAGAGGAGTCCAGAGGAGCCCAGAGGAGCCCAGAGGAGTCCAGAGGAGCCCGGAGGAGCCCAGAGGAGTCCAGAGGAGCCCAGAGGAGCCCGGAGGAGCCCAGAGGAGTCCAGAGGAGCCCGGAGGAGCCCGGAGGAGCCTGGAGGAGTCCAGAGGAGTCCAGAGGAGCCCGGAGGAGTCCAGAGGAGCCCGGAGGAGTCCAGAGGAGCCCGGAGGAGCCCAGAGGAGCCCAGAGGAGTCCAGAGGAGCCCGGAGGAGTCCGGAGGAGCCCGGAGGAGCCCGGAGGAGTCCAGAGGAGCCAGGAGGAGTCCAGAGGAGCCCGGAGGAGTCCAGAAGAGCCCGGAGGAGTCCAGAGGAGTCCAGAGGAGTCCAGAGGAGCCCAGAGGAGTCCAGAGGAGCCCAGAGGAGCCCAGAGGAGCCCGCAGGAGTCCAGAGGAGCCCAGAGGAGCCCAGAGGAGCCCAGAGGAGTCCGGAGGAGTCCAGAGGAGCCCAGAGGAGCCAGAAGTGGACCAAAGTCAACTTGATATGATCGGGAACACGCACGAGGATCCGCACAGGGCTGTAGTGCACAGCGTGATATATGAAGCACATGTGAAGTACATTTATGATTATGAATCTGCAGTTCCCAGTCTGACTTCTTGTGTGTGTTTATGCAGAGAGATGACACGATGCTGTTGCGCAACCCTGCTGTGCAACAGCAGCAACACAAACCTGGAGGAGAGCCGTGAACACACGCAACATACAGCAGGTGCACAAAAAATATGAATTTAATAAGTAAAATAAATCATGTTTCATAAAAGAAGAAAGAGGAATGATTTGTTCTGAGGGTTCACAGAGTTATAGGATGGAACATGTTCTCCATGTTACATATTTCATAACCTGGACTGTTGATATGAGGCGTTTTGTTACGTCCTTTAGTTTTCTGGTGGTTTGGTGCGCGTGAGCTTCAGACTGCAGGTCTGAAGGGTCCACGAGGAGCGAGGAGCGGCGCGTGCGAGGAGTGGAGGCCTCTCTCTCCCTCTTCCTCTCTCTCGCTCTCTCTCTCTCTCTCCCCCTCTCTCTCCCGCTCTCTCTCCCTCTTTCTCTCTCTCTCTCTCCCTCTCTCTCCCCCTCTCTCTCCCTTTCTCTCCCTCTCTCTCTCTCTCTCGCCCTCCCTCTCTCCCTCTCTCTCTCTCTTCCTCTCTCTCCCTCTCTCTCTCACTCCCTTTCTCTCTCTCCCTTTCTCTCTCTCTCTCCCTTTCCCTCCTTCTGCTTTTAGGGTCAGCTGACTGTCTGTAGCTGTCAGGACCGTGCCGTGCGCCCCTCCTCTCTCCCGCCCCCCTCCCTCCCTCCCACGCTCCCATTGGACAGCCGCGCTCCGGTCCCGCCCTTCAGCCCGACGTCACGGCGCTATAAGCATAAAGCGCCGGCTGGCTGGGAGCGCAGTCTGCTGGATACCACTGAGTGGAGAGAGAGAGAGAGAGAGAGAGAAAGAGAGAGAGAGAGAGAGAGAGAGAAAGAGAGAGAGAGAGAGAGAGAGGAGCCTTTGAATCTCTGCGGTGCAGAGCTGGAAAAGCAGCTTCTCAGCGGAAAACCAGACGCCCTACTTTACTCCGCTTCTCGCTCGCTGTAATTTTCCTGGAGAAAAAAAACGGACTTATAACCCGAAGAAGTGGCGACGAGGACCGGAGCCTCGAGCAGACGCGGTACCGCTTTTATTGTTATTTATCTTGTTGTCCGTGCGCGTGCGTGTGTGTGAATACACACTTCTACTGAAGGGACTGAGCTTTTTTTTTTTTACTTTTGCACTGAGAGTCTTTGTGCGCTCTTCCTCCAGCCCGCTGCAGCTCCCCCCGCAGAGGAGCTGCATGACGCACAGCCCCGTGTGCAGAGCTCCACACTGAAAGTTTTCCTCCACTACTTTTTTTTCTTCTCTTTTCCATTTTTCCTTTCCCTCCGCCGACCCGCGGCGTCTCCTGCTGCAGCCCGGCGGCGGCGCACCGAGGCGGAGGAGCGCGCAGCGGCATCGCATGAGCCAGGAGCGGCGGGACGAGGGTCACAGGTCGGGCACCTCCGCGCATCCGCAGAAGAGCCGCGGCGGCAGCATGAGCGCGGACATGAGCATGGGGGGCCCGGAGCTGCCCAGCAGCCCGCTGGCGCTGGAATACGTCAACGACTTTGACCTGATGAAGTTCGACGTGAAGAAGGAAGGCCTGGCCGGGCTGGAGCGCGGCGGGGTGCGCCAGTGTACCCGCCTCCAGCCACAGGGCTCCGTGTCGTCCACCCCGATCAGCACGCCCTGCAGCTCGGTGCCCTCCTCGCCCAGCTTCAGCCCCACGGAGCAGAAGAGCCACCTGGAGGAGCTGTACTGGATGCCCAACGGCGGGTACCACCAGCAGATAGACCCGCAGACGCTGAGCCTGACCCCGGAGGACGCGGTGGAGGCCCTGATCGGGGCCACGGCCCACGGACACCCTCCGCCTCCGCACGTCCAGCAGCAGCTGCAGCAGCAAGGCGCCTTCGAGGGCTACAGGGGGGCCCCGCACCACCACCACGGCCACCACGGCCAGCAGCACCACCACCCGTATGCGGGGGGCCTCCCGCACCACGCCGACGAGCTGTCCGGGCACCCGGGCGGACACAGCCACCCGCACAGCCAGCACCACCACCACCACAGCCAGGACCCCGACAGCCCGTCCCCGGTGTCCCCGGACTCGCACCAGTCGCTGCACCACCACCGCCACCACCACCACCACTCACACGGCCACCTGAGCCAGTCGGCGGGGCACCACGGCTCCGGGGGCGGCCTCAACGTGGAGGACCGCTTCTCCGACGACCAGCTGGTGTCCATGTCGGTGCGCGAGCTCAACAGACACCTGCGGGGCTTCACCAAGGACGAGGTCATCCGCCTCAAGCAGAAGCGCCGGACCCTGAAGAACCGGGGCTACGCGCAGTCCTGCAGGTACAAGCGCGTGCAGCAGAAGCACGTGCTGGAGAACGAGAAGACGCAGCTGATCGACGAGGTGGAGCACCTGAAGGCGGAGATCAGCCGGCTGGCGCGCGAGCGGGACGCCTACAAACTCAAGTGCGAGAAGCTGACGGGGTCGGGGACCAGCACCGGGTTCCGCGAGGCCGGGTCCACCAGCGACACCCCCTCATCCCCAGAGTTCTTCATGTGAGTTCGTCCTCGCATCCCCCCCCACCCCCCTCCCCAAATGACTGAACAAAACGATAATAATCCACAGCTCCCATACTGTTTATGATTATACTAATAATAACAATTATATTCATATTAGAAGAATAATCCATCAGATATATTCTCATATATAATCACCTCTCCATCCAACTGAGATACAAAGAGCAACGTAGATCAGTCGCAGCATCTTTGTAGATTAGTTGCTTGTAGTGAAGAGACATGTTTCCCTCCTCTTCCTCATCCAAGAGGAGGAAGAGGAGGAAGAGGATCGGCTGATGAACTTTATTTTTGATTTTTGGTTCTTTTCCTCATCCCGAGGCCACAGCTCTGATGACCTGAGCGGAGAGCTTTTTGGGGGGAAATGGCGCCGAGGCCGTTGTCTTGTGATACATTTGTTTCGTGTTTCCTGCTCTCCGAGATGATGACATTGTTGAGACACAACGAGCAGACCGGGGTTCGCGACCCACAGTCGACAAGTGGCCTCGTAAAATGTGAGAAGAAAAAAAAATCTCCAAGACTCCACTTTATGCAAATTCTAACTTCTGTCTACTAACTTGTCACCAGGAGGGGGGGGGGGACATTTTATGCAACATCTCATTGATTTATTGCCTGCTTGGTTATATTCGAATATATATTGAAACAAAAAATCTGCATTAAATATTAATCCTGCATGCTGGACATGTACGGTAATAATTTCTATTTTGTACTTTCATCTTCTCGTGTATATTAAGAGCATGTTGTTGATCTGCGCTTCATAGGTTGTTTTCTTGGGGGGGGGGGGGGGGTGGAGAGATGCAGCGGGGACAGAACAGCAGGACTGCCGGTGCAGTGTCACACACAGTGTGTGTGTGTGTGTGTGTTTGGGGGGGGGGGCTTGTAAATATTATGCAACCGCGGAAAAACTGCACAAGATTGAGGAGGCTGGTTTGAACTTCTTTCTTTCCTTGTGTTCTCTTTTTATTTCTTCTTGTTTTTTTATCCGGACTGAATGAGGAACAAACGGAGCGCGTCTGCGCGTGTTGTTGTTGTTATTGTTATTGTTTTCTCTGTTGCATTTAAATACATAACTCTGTGTGCCAAGTGCACTTTTGGATGATGATGATTTAATTTTTTGCAAAGTTTTCATTTTGAAGTTTGCGCAGACCTCCCTTAGCAAGACATATGATGCAATATTACGGGCCGTATATGCATATAAATACATATACACGCATACGTGCGGAGTGATATGAGGACACGTGTTCGGAGGCTCGAGCAGGCGCACATGTGGCCGCGTTATTGGAGCCAGATTGCGCACGAAGCGGGTTCATCAACGTGGCTTCAGCGCCACTAACAGAGCGGCGCTGCCTTTAACCCTTTAAGGAACCCGTCAGAACCCGAACCCGGCCTCTGGTTCCGGGGACAGATGAATGCAGCATCATATTCAGACGGCGCGAGCTGTTTTCTGTTTTCTTCATTTTTTTCCTGCCGGTCAGTAAAAAAAGGGGACTCAGGTTGTGCAAATTCTCAAAATGAAAACAATGTTCATGTTATGTAATACGTTGTTTTGTTCTGTGTGTGTGTGTGTGCGCGCGTGCGTGTATGTGTGTGTCTGTTTTATTATTATTCTAATTATAATTATTTGATGATTCTGGTTCTGCTGGCCAGATGCATAGTTAAACAAAAAGGTTTTATTTTAATGATTTAAATTAACGTGATGAGCATGGTGCTTGCATTTGAACTCTCGTGGGGAAGTCACGCGTTGTTACTGATTCAACTGTGTTGAACCAACTGAAACTGCAGCAGCCGGTTGTTGTTTTGTTTTCACCTGTTCATGTACTTTAGATGATGGGGGGGAGGGGCAATTTTCAATCCTGTTTATATGAATAATAGTAAAAACACTTAAATTTGAACTGTTCCATTCAGGCTGGTTTCTGTTTTGTCTTATTTTTGGTTGTTTTTTTGAAGAAATTGTTTCCTATTTTGCTTATTAAAGTCATTGAAATGGCAATAATTACACCTCTCTGACTTTTTTTTTCTCTAGGAAACATGCTCACAAACATATGCAATAATTCATAATCCCGCTCGTTCATCCCGTTTTGCCAAAACAGAGCCAGCGTTACAGGAAACACGTCATATCTTATTTCTATTTTCCACTTATTTGCACCGACCTCTGCATGTGCGCGCGCCGCTCGTCCTTGGCCTTTTGGTTTTATTTCCAGACTCCAGAAGGAGACTTTTGGATCGCAGCCCGCTGGCCCGCCGTGATGAGATCAGCGGCTCCGGCCGTGTGTTGCGCCGCTGCGGGGACAGACCCGCGCGCTGCTGACCGCGCACAAACCCGGAGGCGCGCGGTGAAAGGAGATCTCTGACCTTGCAACACACCGGAGAAGAGACGAAAACCCCGGATTTACATGCGCGGAGGCTGCGCGCCGGCTCGGGATGCACAGAATGCACAATTCATTTTTTATTTTTGTTAATCTTTCAAAAAGAGCTCATGCTATGCGCGTGATCTCCGCTTCACGATAACCCCGTGCGCGCGCCTGCAGGTGTGATTTCTGTATGGTTAACGTTAACGGGATTGTCACGTGTCACCAATCAGCCTCCGACGCATCCGGGGCACAAACAACACGTCGTGATTAAGTTTGTTTCACAGCTGTGAGATTTAATAGTAAAAAAAAAAATACACAAATGAATATCAACAAACACGCCGCTCCTCTGTGCTTGTCCGGTGGATAGTGTGACCACAGGAGGAGGAGGAAGAGGAAGAAGAGGAGGAGGAGGAGAGGAGGGAGTAAGTGTTGATCTGGTCCCGGTCTAGAGTCTCTGGTGTCAGAACATTATCTGCCCCGTGTCTGCACATTCTCAAGGACACAACCGCTGGAAGCAAAGCAACCAATGAGACGGAGGGAGAGTAGTTTACATTCTCTCTCTCTCTCTCTCTCTCTCTCTCTCTGCAGCCTAGATGGGGGGGAGGCCTCTATTTACAGTTATGATAAAAAAAAGTAAAAAAAACAAAACTCAGTTGCCTCCTCTCACCTCGTTCTTCAGGTTTGATAGAAAAGCTGCAGCGTGTGTGTGTGTGTGTGTGACTCAACACGCATGTTGATGCTCAGCTGGTCTGAAGATGACCAAACTAATTTCTGTTATAATACAAATAGTTCCATGTATCCTTTATGATGAATCTCTGAAGCCATAATGTGAATATAATATTTCTTCGTGTTATTGACGATCTGATTTGCAGATCAATGAGCTGATCCTGCAGGGCTGACATCCCGTTGCATCATCACTGAGCTGCACGACGTCACAGGAACTTCCTGCTGGAGCGTTCAGGGAGGTGTGTGTGTGTGTGTGGCTCAGCAGATCCATCTGCATCCAGCCTCCAGATCCCTGTAGCAGCAGAGAGGGGACCCCCTCCCCCCCAGGACCTGGGGCCATCGCCCCAGTCGTCGGTCCTGCTGCAGGTACATTACATTTAATTTAGCTGACACTTTTATCCAAAGCGACTTACATGATATACAGTAGACCGTAGACACAGCAACGGTGAGCAATGAGGGTTAAGTGTCTTGCTCAAGGACACAATGACATGGACTAGCGGAGGCTGGGATCGAACCACCGACCCTCTGATTGAAAGACAGACTCGCTAACCACTGAGCCACAGTCGCAGGTACGAGTTCCTCCTGCTCGCTCACAACTATAGTGCATCGCTTCAGCGGATTGTGCTTTTACTGATATACATATATACATATATACATACATACATATATATACATATATACATACATACATATATATATATATATAAACATTTACTATATTCACAGGTTACTTTAATTAACCAGCAGCACTCCGTCTGTGTTATCGTGTGGATTTAAATCCATTTAGGCTTATCGCACACACACTCATATGAGATACACACACACACACACACACACACACACACACACACACACACACACACACACACACACACACAGAGTTTAACAACCGAACAATAAGAAACAATCTGAAGACCAATTAGAGCGACGTGTTCCTTTCATGTTGTCTCTGTTTGCATTACACACACACACACACACACACACACACA
>CM042215.1:2148661-2182658 GCA_023566465.1 Cottus gobio | reverse complement strand
AAATCCTCCTGACGTCAACCAGACAGAAACAGAATTGATGGAAATGCAGCAATTAGCAAATGAGCTCCGGATGTGTTGCTGTTCAAGCCGTGTTTGGTGCTGCATCGGGTGGCATTATGAGTGTGTGTGTGTTTGGGGGCGAGGGGAGTATTGTGTGTGTGAGTGTGTGTGAGTGTGTGTGTGTGTGTGTGTGTGTGTGTGTGTGTGTGTGTGTGTGTGTGTGTGTGTGTGTGTGTGTGTGTGTGTGTGTGTGTGTGTGTGTGTGTGTGTGTGAGTGTGGTGCGCTGCCAGGTGCGAGTGGGGGTCTGTGGCAGTATATTTATTAGCGGCTGTCATGGAGGTGACACTTTGATGAATGGTGCAGAGTAATCAGGGCTGGGCTCTGACAGGCTGCACTCACAGCCTTCTACCTGCCAACCAGCCCAATCACACACACACACACACACACACACACACACACACACACACACACACACACACACACACACACACAGTATGTTTATACACACATGCTACTGTATATGCACATGTGCAAACACAGCCGCCTGTAAATATCCCCCCTGGTACCAGATGAACTCCGTCATCAAACTCCCCTCCTTCCTCTCCTCCCCTCACCTCCTTTCCTCGTCTCCTTTTCTATATATATTGATCTTCATAACCTTTAATGACATCACATGCGATGCTTCTTCCGGAGAGGAATGAGAAGGATAAATTGGGTCGAGGGGAGACGGAGAGATTTGGGGTAAACATTTTGCCGAGCTTTGTTGTTTTTTTAATTGCCGGGGAGACGAGGACGCCTTAATGAGTCCTCGTCTCTCTGCTGTCGCTCTGCGGTTCATAATTCGGTGACTTTTGACTAATTAGTCGACTCACTCATACTTTCCCCACCGCCTCAGAATTCATCTGTTTTTTGGCGAGTGGGGGAATTTAGTTTGGTTTGTTTTTCTTCTTCTTTCACCCAATTTAGTTCTATTTGTGTTTCCATGTAGACAATGTCAATTTGCAAATGTCCAAACAATCCAAAACAACAAAATGAAATAAAGCAACTGTTACACGCTGCCTTTGGAAAGAGGAACCGCAGAAGATATTGTCTTACGACTCCGACATGAAATGGAAATCATTACTTCTGCGGAGCCTCCGATCCGGCTGGTGACGGGAGGCTGTAATCAAATCATTTCACTGAGGTTTGGCTTTCCAAACAGTTTTCCACTGATTCCATGGACAGACCGCAGTCTGGCCCTCTGGAAGAAAACAACTCCAGGAGGAAGAAACAGAGGAGAGGAAGATGAGGATGAGGAAGGAGGAGTGATGAAGTGCGACCTGCTCTCTTCCTTGATGAGCTCCTGTCTGTCCTCTCCTCCATCTTCAGAGTATTCCTCTTTTTTTTTGTATCCTCACACTGACAAAAATCTGTTGTCTCAAGTCACTTTATTTTTTTTTAAAGTCGTAAAATCTTTTTATTTTGCCGGCTGCCAACAGGGTGAGATAATTCCAATAAAAAGTTTCCAATACAATTTGACTTTTCTAGAGTGAAGTGTAATTTTTAATAGTGCCATGACTTGATTTATCACACACACACACACACACACACACACACACACACACACACACACACACACACACACACACACACACACACACACACACACACTGTGTATATATGTATATATAATAAAAACACAGATAAGAGACTGAAAAACTAAACATTAAAAAACATCTTTTACATCACTAAAAATAGACTCAATGTTCCAGCAAACTGTGTCAATAAAAATATTGTTAAAATGATGCTTTTAAACATATTCTGGGCTCTTTATGATTCATTGTGAATGAAAACAGAAATATACATGAAAGAAATGAAAGGAGCGATTAATGAAGGACTGGTCGACTCCTTCTCATCCTCCTTTCCTCCTCCTCCTCCTCTCCTCCTCCTCCTCATCTCCTCTCCTCCTCATCCATCCTTCTCCTTCTCCTCTTCCTCATCCATCCTCATCCTCTCCTCCTCATCCTCTTCTCCTCCTCCTCTCCTCCTCATCCCTCCTCCTCCTTCTCATCCCTCCTCCTCCTCCTCCCTCTCCTCTCCTCCTCATCATCCTCGGAGGAGGACTCCCTGCCAGGTTGAGTGAACATTGACGGAGTAACACTTATTCTCTCCGTCACGCCAATGGAAATCAATCGGGCGGTAATTGCAGTATTTGACCCCGTCTACTCTCCTCCTCTCCTATTCTCTCCTCTCCTCTAATCTCCTCTCTTCTCTCCTATCTTCCTCTCCTCATCTCCTCATCTCTCCTCTCCTCCTCTCCTCTCCGTCCACACATCCTTTCATGCACTCGGCAATTGGTGAGAGGTAGAGAGAGGCAAAGAGAGAGAGAGACGTCTCACTCTGAAACTTCTAAAGAACGGATAGCAGCAAGAGAATTTAGACAGCATCTTTGTATTGTGTGTGTGTGTGTGTGTGTGTGTGTGTGGCTGGTCAGATGGGTAATGAGTGACCCTTCCTCCCTGGCATGCTTATGCCGTCACACCGGTATTAATCTTCCCACATCACCCCGACAGTAGGCCTCTAGGGGCCACACACACACACACACACACACACACACACACACACACACACACACACACACACACACACACAGAAGCATTGAGTGACGTGGCGATGATGAATGGAAGATGTTCTTAGGATCTGTTTAATAAGTGTTAGGCAGGGAAGGAGGCGTGTACCCATTTGACCACGTTTGCCCTCCTCGGCGAGAGAGAGGTGCATTGTGGGTATGTGGAAGAGGACATTTAGTCTTTTTTCTTCTTCTTGCAAACATACAATTTTAAGCTCAACAGTGTGTCAACTAATATGCACGACTACCATTCATATTTAGTCCCACCTGTTGAGTGTGTGTGTGTGTGTGTGTGATGGAGCTGGGAGGGGTTGAAGGTGTGAAAACCTCACAGTCTGTCAGGCTCACCCAGACAGAGGTGACATCTCAAACAACCTGCTAATAAGCGTCTTTAACACGTTCGTGTCAATCAGCGTTTTTACCGGTTTCCTCCCGGCTCCGTTAACCGCGCTCTCCGGTTGTTGCGCAACATCTTTATCTTCCACGCATTGAGGAAGAATAACCATTTTTAAGCTGTCAGCTGCATACTCATTAATATTGACAATTTATTATCACATTTATGAAAAGGTCACGGTTTAAATGATCGTTAGCGTCCTCATCAGACCCCTCCCCCACACCGTCTATTGTTTTTACCTTCACAGTCACCACTGTGCAGCTTTACAAGAGACCTGTCAATCACAGTAAGCCCCGCCCCTAAAGCATCCCCTGCTTTATGGTCTGTTTGACTCTAAATGAGCATAATTTACTAAATGAACATCATGCTGTATTGAAGAAGACTTGAAACTAGAGATTGAGACAAACTCATGTTTACAATGTTTACTGAGGGAAGAAGAATCTTCATCTGCCTCCTCTTCGTCTAAGATGCATTTAGTGGACTAAGATAGTGGACTAAGATGCATTTAGTGGTCTAAGATAGTGGACTAAGATGCATTTAGTGGACTAAGATAGTGGACTAAGATGCATTTAGTGGACTAAGATGCCTTTAGTGGACTAAGATAGTGGACTAAGATGCCTTTAGTGGACTAAGATAGTGGACTAAGGTGCCTTTAGTGGACTAAGATAGTGGACTAAGGTGCCTTTAGTGGACTAAGATAGTGGACTAAGGTGCCTTTAGTGGACTAAGATAGTGGACTAAGATAGTGGACTAAGATGCCTTTAGTGGACTAAGATAGTGGACTAAGGTGCCTTTAGTGGACTAAGATAGTGGACTAAGATGCATTTAGTGGACTAAGATAGTGGACTAAGATAGTGGACTAAGATGCATTTAGTGGACTAAGATAGTGGACTAAGGTGCCTTTAGTGGACTAAGATAGTGGACTAAGGTGCCTTTATTGGACTAAGATGCCTTTAGTGGACTAAGATAGTGGACTAAGATGCCTTTAGTGGACTAAGATAGTGGACTAAGATGCATTTAGTGGACTAAGATAGTGGACTAAGGTGCATTTAGTGGACTAAGATAGTGGACTAAGGTGCCTTTAGTGGACTAAGATAGTGGACTAAGGTGCCTTTAGTGGACTAAGATAGTGGACTAAGGTGCCTTTAGTGGACTAAGATAGTGGACTAAGGTGCCTTTAGTGGACTAAGATAGTGGACTAAGATAGTGGACTAAGATGCCTTTAGTGGACTAAGATAGTGGACTAAGATGCCTTTAGTGGACTAAGATAGTGGACTAAGATGCCTTTAGTGGACTAAGATAGTGGACTAAGATGCATTTAGTGGACTAAGATAGTGGACTAAGGTGCATTTAGTGGACTAAGATAGTGGACTAAGGTGCCTTTAGTGGACTAAGATAGTGGACTAAGATGCATTTAGTGGACTAAGATAGTGGACTAAGGTGCCTTTAGTGGACTAAGATAGTGGACTAAGGTGCCTTTAGTGGACTAAGGTGCCTTTAGTGGACTAAGATAGTGGACTAAGATGCCTTTAGTGGACTAAGATAGTGGACTAAGATGCCTTTAGTGGACTAAGATAGTGGACTAAGATAGTGGACAAAGGTGCATTTAGTGGACTAAGATAGTGGACTAAGGTGCCTTTAGTGGACTAAGATAGTGGACTAAGATGCATTTAGTGGACTAAGATAGTGGACTAAGGTGCCTTTAGTGGACTAAGATAGTGGACTAAGGTGCCTTTAGTGGACTAAGATAGTGGACTAAGATAGTGGACTAAGGTGCCTATAGTGGACTAAGATAGTGGACTAAGGTGCCTTTAGTGGACTAAGATAGTGGACTAAGGTGCCTATAGTGGACTAAGATAGTGGACTAAGGTGCCTATAGTGGACTAAGATAGTGGACTAAGGTGCCTTTAGTGGACTAGTGGTTTCTGAAATGTTTTTGCGCTGAGTGACTTATTTGTAAGCAGCGTGAGCTCACTCTGGTCTTCTTCTTCTCTCTTTATCGTTCCTCTGGTCATGGACGCCTGAGCTCTGCTGCCTGACAGCTGCTGCTGCTGCTGCCTTTCCTTCCTTTCTCTTCCTCTTTTTAAACACGCGTCCTCATTCTCTGAACTATCTATCATGCTGCCAGGGCCAGTGGGGCCTTTAAACTGTGGGATTGGCACTTTCTCAGCTGCTGAGCTGGAAAAGGCTCGAGACACGAGGAACAGGAGGTAGCCTGTCTGAACGCAGGTGGACCTGGTGATTGTGTGTGTGTGTGTGTGCGTGTGTGTGTGTGTGTGTGTGTGTGCGCCTGCAAAGCTTTTGTGCTAATAGAGCTCAAAATCCTTCTACGGTTGTTGAGAGTTTTCCATTGCTGTTCTTTCTCGAACAAGAAAAGTTGAACAGAGCGAGGAGTCGTTTTAAGAAACGCATTAGGAAGAAAGTCGATTGGGGGAGAGAAAGGGGGGAGGGAGGAAGAGGGGAGGGGGGGTGAGACTGTGAAACCGAGTGTGTGGATCCCAGCGACGAGTTGACAAACTCTGTCTCACTCGGGAGTGAGAGGTGTCTGAAAAGATGGGAACTTGCTGACAACATCTGTGAGTGTGTGTGTGTGTGTGTGTGTGTGTGTGTGTGTGTGTGTGTGTGTGTGTGTGTGTGTGTGTGTGTGTGTGTGTGTGCATGGAGACGTCACATTTGACAAACATGAAGAAGTAACAATGCGGCGCTGTCAGCGGGTCTGGTCCCTGGCAGGGGGGAGGGGGGGGGGGTGAGGGGGGAGAGGGGGGGAGGTGAGACTTTGTCAGACGAGCAGAGAAGCCGCGATGACGCCTCATCGATTTGCACACACTTAAACATGACACATGCATGCCCCACACACACACATACACACACACACATACTCACCGGGGCCTGTGCATTTACCAGCGGCGGGCGGCCGTATGCTCAACAGGGCGGGGAGTGTAAACGTAACGTTGTAAAACACACGTCTCCGTGTGAAGGACCCGTGTTTTCACTTTGTTTCCCAGCATGCTTTTCCTCTGAAGACACAACAACACTCCCGGCCTTCTGGCACCGAGCGGTCACACCGTCGCCTCATCATCACGAGCCGAGGTGTGAGGGGGCGCAGCAATGTGTCCACACACACACACACACACACACACACACACACACACACACACACACACACACACACTCTCAGTCAACAGTTGGCAGCCTCGTGGACGCATCCCACATTGAGGTTGTTTGACATGGTGATGATGATGAAGCTCTGATGATGAAGAGGTGGGATGAAGGTGATGTTCATCATCAGTTAAAGAGTTAAATGACCGTCAGCCACAGTAACTCTGATCAGCAGCTCTACCCGGATCTTTAAGCTGCTGGATCTTTATCGCTTTTGCTTCCTGCACAAATCTAGACATTTTGTTTGCAAGACATTTGTCTTCCAAAAAGATCGTTGTTCAAACATCTAGATGATGTTTTGCATTTTAATGGAGATCCTAGAGAACGGATCGGGTTCTGCAGTGGTCACCAAGGAGGTCTCCCTCCTGCAGAGAAGTCCTTCTGGAGAAGCCAAACCACTCACATTTCTGTGGGATCTCTGCGACTCTGTACCAGCCTCCTATTCTTTCTTTTTCTTAAACGATGTACATTTTGATAACACCTGTTCAAGGTGTCGGCGGCAGAAAGCGGCTCCAGAAAGGAAAGATGGTCGATACCTGATGACGGTTTAGATCAGGGGTGGGCAAACTTTTTGGCTCAGGGGCCACATTGACTTTTAAAATTAGACAGACAGGCCGGGCCAGTATCAGATGGATAGAGAGTGTTTGTGTGAACCAATATAAATTATAAATAAAAGCCAATAACTAAAAAGTAAAGAGAACTTACATTACTTACTAACGAATATAACTTAAATGACTCAGCTTTTTTGTTTAACTTGCTGGCTAAGTCTTCGTCAATTAGTTATACACGCCGAGTCACTGTCCTGCGTGATAAACTACATTTTTGAATTTGTTTTTGCTCTCTGGACACAAGAGACCTGTTGCAGAGGGGCTCCATGCAGGAAGCTGGCAGGAGGCTGGCAGGCAGAACCCTATATGTCACATGAGTCCCGTGGGTCTGATGTGCGTTCGTTATGCCGTATAAAACGGACCATGTCTCCGTGGCGCGCTGGCCTGTGGGGGAGGGGTGGAGGTGAGCAGACAGCAGCAGCTGGACTCGCAGCCTGATGCGCTGCAGAAAGCACGGCACGTAAAGACCGCTGTAACGCTTCTCCGTTCCCGACTTGAGTTAAGAAACATCGATGCTGGTCTTTTGCCGTCATCGTGCTTCGGAAAAACGCCCAACGGGCCGGATCCGGCCCGCGGGCCGTAGTTTGGACACCCCTGGTTTAGATGAAAAGGGCTTCAAGTTATATTTATTACTATATTCTTTAAATTTAGAATAATGTTCTCCTCAAAGTGCAGAATGATGGTTTATATGAATGTGTGTGTTTGTATAGATGTGTAGATTGTGTTAACAGACGCCTGTTCTTTTATTTTAATTTGTTTGTGTGGTTTTTTCTCACGTCGAAGTGGCTCATATGTACCACTTTAATTTAGGAGAAAACCTCAAAAAAGTTTAGAATCGGCAAACAATAGCGAGGAGGAGGAGGAGGAGGAGGGGGGAGGGAGGGAGGGAGGAGGAGGAGGAGGGAATAATTGCGAGTGCTCGGGATGCACAGTTAAAAGACTTGACAGACTTCCTGCTGACCTTTTCTGGTCCGTCAGTAGAGGGCGGTATATCCTCAGTGGTCCCACTGCTGTGTGTGTGTGTGTGTCTCTCTCTCTCTCTCTGTGTGTGTGTGTGTGTGTGTGTGTGTGTTTAGTTAATTTCCCAGCACAGCAGTTGTTTTCTTGTGCTCTAATTACTCCGAGGGGCACAGGTTCCCTCTTCCTTTGTCTCTTCCCGGTTCTCCTATCAGACGTCTGAAGGAGTGTGTTGGTGTTCGTGGCTCCAGAGAACCGGAGAAGACGGCCTGCAAACAATGCATCACAGAGCTGGAACATAATGTATAATATTTAATATATAATATATAATATAGTAAATGCAGCTGTAATGGAATAACAGGCAGAGAGTTCTCTTCACTTCTCCACGTCTGTTTTTATTCATTTATTTGTGCCTGAGCTGCTCATCATGAGGTGATGCAGCTCAAATCATCTTAAAATAATGTCCATGTTTTACTTCTTGTTGTAGTCGATTAATGAAGTGATCATAAAGAATGAAATAACTCTGGAAGCCCTTGTTCTGCTTGCATTTATGATTATTGTAGAGCAGAATTATGAATTGATAAGAATATAGTTCCCACCATCATTTAGTTGTTGCTTCTTTCCAGTAATCTATCAGTGGGGTCGGCAGCCTTTTCTTGATTTAATGTTCCATTTTAAAAACGTTATTAATCAGTGTTACATATAGTATATAAGGTTATAATGAAGTTTTATTATAACAAATTTAAATCTCCAATAGTTTTATTCCCTCCATAAAGACAACTTGCATTTAAAATACAAAAACATTTGAGACATTTTAATTATATATTATATACGTTCATCAATATTGTTCATTTTATGTATATATTAAACCCCAGAAGACCTTAGAGTAGATTAAACGTGGACATGAGATGTAAAATATTGGACCCATTCCATTTAGTTTAGTCGCAGACTCTGAGGGGCCAGCTAAATGGGACGTGGCCATAATGTTATTAACTACACCATGTGTTCACATGTCAGAATGGCTGCTGTGAAAGGTTGTGTTTGTGTGTGTGAGGCACAACGTGCATGTTTATGGTCATCAAGCTGCCGGAGGCACCAGCTATAACTTTATTTATTTTAATATTTACAACAGATTTGTGGGAGTGAGGTTCAGGGAACTCAGTTCAGCGGAGTTCAGGCCAGCGGGGCCCTTATTGTGACCACGCCTTTATTATGCCTCGCCGGCGGCATATTAACCGACCCGCACGCGCCCCCGGACACCGGTGTTCACATTAAATACGGTAAGATGATCCACCTTCGTGAGACGGCGGCCCGATGCCGCAGCGGGCGAGCGCCGCGTCTATATATAGTTTGGTGACGCATGTTAGAGCACGTGAGCCTTTTTCTGTCAGCGACAAAATGCTGTGACATGTTGTTTTCCTTCCACACACACACACACACACACACACACACACACACACACACACACACACACACACACACACACCTGCTGGTTTCACCTTCTCAGAGTGAGACGTGAGCTCGGAGACGTTCTGAGCGTTGTGTGGATCCCTGGTGGACTTTCTTATTCCTGGAGGTGTACGGGCTCTCAGGACGGGGGAGACGGGGGAGACGGGGGAGACGGGGGAGATAAAGAGTGTGTGAGGAGCATGTTCACATCGCCTTCAATTAGTGCGGTCCAGGAGAGACAAGAGGGGGCAATTGGATATAGATTGGCACTCCACTGGACAAGAGAGATGGACAGCGTGTGAGGGAGGGAAAGTGAGGTTAATGACCGTCTACTCACAGGCAGGTAATCTCTCTCCCCCCTCCCCCTCCCCCCTCTCTCTTAGGGGGTAATCAGTTTCCTCGCTTGTCTCCCAGTAGTCATGATAATTATTTTAACAATTAACTTCCTTCTCTCTCCGCCACAGTTGAAGCCGAGCGCTGCTGCTCGGGGCTCTTTTAAAGCTCCTGTTCCACAGGAGGCCGTGGGACTGATGCTGTGAAGCCTCGAGTCCGGCGACGTCGGCGTCCTCCGCGGCGGTTCTTTTGCAACCGCCATTAAACCCCCAAAAAACAACAGATTACACAAAATAAAGTCCACTTTGCAAATTGTGAAATTGATAAAAAAAATAATGGTTGGAGTCCTAGTTGTGAAATTAAATTAAATTAAAATAAAGTTGACTACAATCTTTTAAATGTAAATGATTGCTGTAAACAGCCGAATCCAGACCAGATAAACACATCAGACATCGTCTGGAAGCTCCTTTTGTATTAAACATGATAAAGACATCAGAGGAGCTTCTTTTTGCATAAGTGGTGCAGATTAATTAGAAAGATTAAAAAACAACTTTCAAAACTTTGTCTATTTAAATATCTATTTATTATCAGTAAATGTATTGCATTGTAGTAAATAATACAAAGTAGGAACAGAAGAAATATTTACAGTGAGAATAAATTAATTGTGTCTGTTCATAAAAATCCTAAAACAGAATTTTACTAAAGTAATGGATGAAGGCGTCTTATAAACCCTGAGGCTCTGCAGGATGAAACCTCGACCAGACCTTTTCACAATAAAAGCCCCAGACACATAATATTCACAGACGACATTAGTAATTTTTCGCGTGGTTGATTGGTCACGTGTGCAAAACCTTTTACAGCGTTCATACAGTCACGGAAAACCTGTTAAAGTCATGGAATTTTAAAATGGTTATTTCCAGGCCTGGAAAAGTCTTTGAAAAAAATAAAATCCCAAAAGTTTTATAAAAGTCATGTAAATGTGTTCATGTCGTTCATTTACGCTGAGTTTGAAATAATTAATATAGTTAATAATTATATTATATTTTTTTTAAAGTAATGTGGTTCAGTGTGGGCATTCGTGGTCTTTGGTGTTTCATGAAGCATAGACTTCTATACAACCAGAGGAGTCGCCCCCTGGTGGTCAGTAGAGAGAATGCAGCTTTATAACATGAAGCATAGACTTCTATACAACCAGAGGAGTCGCCCCCTGGTGGTCAGGAGAGAGAATGCAGCTTTAACACATGAAGCATAGACTTCTATACAACCAGAGGAGTCGCCCCCTGGTGGTCAGGAGAGAGAATGCAGCTTTAACACATGAAGCATAGACTTCTATACAACCAGAGGAGTCGCCCCCTGGTGATCAGGAGAGAGAATGCAGCTTTAACACATGAAGCATAGACTTCTATACAACCAGAGGAGTCGCCCCCTGGTGGTCAGGAGAGAGAATGCAGCTTTAACACATGAAGCATAGACTTCTATACAACCAGAGGAGTCGCCCCCTGGTGGTCAGGAGAGAGAATGCAGCTTTAACACATGAAGCATAGACTTCTATACAACCAGAGGAGTCACCCCTGTAGCTTTAACCTCCTAGTTTCAGCCTCTGTCTTTGACTGCGCGGGAAGATGTCTCTGAATATGGAATATGGAATTCGATATAAGCAGAAATCTGTGTGTGTGTTTGCGTTCCCATGTGTGTGTGTGTCCAGTGTCTAACCAGGCCTGTTAGGTTGAAGCCAGGTGCCGTCAATCAGGCGCGGTGGCGGTGTGGTGTGTGTGTGTGTGGGGGGGAGGGGGGGGGGGGGGGTATGCAGATACTACTAGCTGTCAACAGACCACAGGAAAATGGATGCTCGAGAAAGCCATAACTATGATAAATGTACTCCCTGGGTTCTCCGAGTAGCCCCCCCTCTCTGTCTCTGCTTCTCGCTAACACATTCTGATAGACATGCATGCAGTTCACACACAATACTCCCCCTCTCCCCCCTCTCCTCCCTCCCAACCCCGTACACTATCTCTCCCCCGCGTGACTAATGTATGCGGTAAAGCTGCTCGCTACCAGCCCGCTCACCAGCCGCCGCCATCGGCCCATCCATCTCTGCGTCCGCACCGGAGACCGCATTCAAATAAATTTGTCACTGTGCGTTTATGAAATATTGATGGTGGGAGACGGATGGGATGAGGGGGGGGGGGGGGGGGGGAGGGAGGGGGGTGAACGGGTTGGTTTCGGGACAGATCACAAGGTTTGGCCGGTGAAGAAGTGTTGAGAGGGAGGGGGGTCATTCAGGTGAGGCTTAAATAAAGACTCTGGAGGCATCACCTGCTGCAGGACCACAGCCAGGAAACAGGAAGCTGCAGGCCAGGGGTCACGCTGTGCTCCTGACCTCAAAGCGCTGTGATATCAACGTTATTATTTATCTATTTAAACTTCTGCTTTGAGATGTGAATGGAATTAAATGTCAAAGATTTTCTTCATCAATTCCTTTACCTGTCGATTTTTTTTATTTTTTATTATTGGTCTTTAAAAAGTCAAATAAAAACAAAAGTGAAATATCGTTGCAAAACCAGAGCAAACCAATGTGTGACGTCACGGTGACTTATGTCACGAGCAACAGCCTCACAGGATGACATCCAGCACCTGCACGGCCCCATACGTTAATAAGTCCTTTAGTAATGTCGGTGTACCGGCCCTTTAATTGTAACGCGCTCTGTGGACCGTCCCAATTATAACAGCCTGATAATCTGAGTGGTCAGGGCCGAGCCGCCTCGTCCCAGGGGAGGAATCGAACCCCTGAGAACGAGCTGAATGTGACTGGCACAGAACAACCAGTCGTGTGTGTGTGTGTGTGTGTGTGTGTGTGTGTGTGTGTGTGTGTGTGTGTGTGTGTGTGTGTGTGTGTGTGTGTGTGTGTGTGTGTGTGTGTGTGTGTGTGTGTGTGTGTGTGTGTGTGTGTGTGTGTGTGTGTAGCCGTGGGAGTGTGTGTGGTACATACCAGAACACAAAGGTCACAAACGTCTCATATGGACAGAAGAACGACAGCAATGTCTCGGACAGTAAACACTTTGTAATGATATAACGTTACATCACAGAGCAGTACAACCTGTGTCCCGCAACATCCTGCCTCCTGTACTGTGTGTGTGTGTGTGTGTGTGTGTGTGTTGTTGACTGGTGTGATTGTGTGTGATTATTTGTGCAGTGCCAGCCCCGATAAGCTGCTCCTTGTCGGGTGTTTGGTCGTGATGGAAAGAGGAGGCCGTCCACAATATTGACTCATCTCCTTCGTTCTCCGGTAAACACATGACCCCCCCCACACACACACACACCTCCCCCCCGCCCACCCCATGTGAAGCTAAATGTTTAGTTCTCTGCTTTTAGCCTTCTAAGCAGAAAAACAGAACACGAAGCGATCCAAAGCTACCAAACACGATGATGATGATGGTGGTGATGAAGATGGTGGTGGTGGTGGTGGTGGTCCTTATCTCCTGAGCCTCCTCGTGTATTTGGTCAGAGATAAACACAACGTCAACAAGACATTTTGTGCTTATAGTGGACGTTATAATCCTCAAGGCCACAAGAACCAGATAAGAGCAGCGAAGGCTTCAGAGATGAGTTTACCAAATAAATGTATTATTGTTATATTCTTAAAACAAGCTTTTTATCTAAAGACACAAACATATTTTATTTATTTGGTTACCAGCAATATTTATATATATGTATCACAACGCTCTTCTCTTTGAATCGTCTTCAGGAAGGATTGACTCCCACAGCTCGCATGTTGTTCACAAGAGACGGGATTTGATGTTTTATTGATTCATAGACTTCTATACAACCAGAGGAGAGAATGCAGCTTTAACACATGAAGCATAGACTTCTATACAACCAGAGGAGTCGCCCCCTGGTGGTCAAGAGAGAGAATGCAGCTTTAACACATGAAGCATAGACTTCTATACAACCAGAGGAGTCGCCCCCTGGTGGTCAGGAGAGAGAATGCAGCTTTAACACATGAAGCATAGACTTCTATACAACCAGAGGAGTCGCCCCCTGGTGGTCAAGAGAGAGAATGCAGCTTTAACACATGAAGCATAGACTTCTATACAACCAGAGGAGTCACCCCCTGGTGGTCAGGAGAGAGAATGCAGCTTTAACACATGAAGCATAGACTTCTATACAACCAGAGGAGTCGCCCCCTGGTGGTCAGGAGAGAGAATGCAGCTTTAAGACACTTAGTGTCTGGAGGTTGTCCATCCATCCTCGTGAAGTGGACTCTTACTTTCTAGAGGGGTCATGTGAGGACACATTGAACCTCCAATCTTCTGATTGGAGGACGACCCGCTCTACCACAGTTTATTAAGAAGACCTTGACTTCAGACCTCAAGGATCAACTTGCTGGTCAAAGGTCAAAGGTCAAAGGTCACTGTGACCTCATGTCCTACACGTGATCACAACAACAGCTGGAGGGTATTTCTTGCTAAAATTGGCACAAAAGTCCACCGGGACTCGAGGATGAAGTGCCGACATGTTGAAGGTCAAAGGTCACCGGGCACTGTATTTGAGGATAAAAGGACGCGTTGGCTTCCTGTTGTGCTTTGCATTCTTCTCGTGATGTCATTCTGGGCCTGAAACCGTCCAATTGATCGGTGTCAGAAGGTGCAGATCAGGGTGCTAATGTATGCTCTGCTTTGCATCTTCTTCTTTAACTGTGGATACTGTGTGTGTGTTGTTTTAAAGGCTCGACCCCTACGAGTGTGAGACCGGCGTATCGATGCCCGTCGGCCTCGTCCTCCCTATCGTCTCCACTCCGTCGCCCCCTCACTCTTCTTCTTTCCGATCCTTATTCATCCCTTTCTTATTTATCCGTCTCTCGCTCGCAGACGTCCCGCGGTACTCCCTAAATCACTCCCTGACAGAAAGAGGGAAAGAAAGGGGAGAAAGAGAGAGAGAGAGATAAAGGGGTAGAGAGACAGATAGGGGGAAAAGAGAGGGATGAGGGTTTGAGCACACATGGAATGAACCTATCAATCCAGGGGGCCTATTATCCCGTGTGAAATGCCTCTCGCCAGCAGACGCCTAGTTAGTGTGCCTGTTCAAAATTAATAAAACGCCAGACGAGTCTGGGCCCGGCGCGGCGACAGGCCCGGTTATTGATTAAGTCATGTCACCGCAATGGAAGGCTCTGCCATTAAAAGTACAAATTATGCAGCACGTTTAGCCGAGCCTCTTATTCATGCAGATGACAGGCAGCAGTCAGGGGAGAGGAGGCTGCTGCACGGCCTTCTGCTGCATTCAGGGTCCTCACGACCAGAGCGCTGTGAACATGGCTGACGCCAGGCGGTCGGAAACCTGGGGAAGAAGAGCGGAGAAGTTAGGAGGAGTCGGAAAGAAGACGTTTAATCCCGTAACAAATGAAATGATATTATTTTGACACGCAGCCAGACGGTAAGAAAGAAGAGAGAGGGATCATCTGTTGGGAGGGTGGGTGTTGTGGGTCCTCCTGGGTCAACGCCTGGGAGTCAGTGCTGTGTGATGGGGGAGGGAGGGGGGCTTCAATCGGCAGGTCTGTTTCTTCTGTGGAAGGAAACAGGTTGATTCCCTTTTTAAGTGTGTGTTGATGAGGTGGAGGGTTCGAGTGCAGGGAGACAGAGGGAGATGGATGGGAGGGAAAATGAGACTGTGTGTGTGTGTGTGCGTGCTTGTGTGCGTGTGTGTGGTGGGTGTGTGTCAATAATTTATAGTAAGTGCCTCGTGTCAGAAAGGGCAAAATAAGCTCTACTCCGGGATCCTGAGGCCAGCGCGATGCTCAGAGCCCAGGCTCTCGTTAACACGCTGCACACACACACACACACACACACACACACACACACACACACACACACACACACACAGGCAGTTAGACGTCGACAACCAAAGACATATGCAAATGAGCATTTTGCACACGCATCCACAGATCCTTCCCCGTGTGCACAGCTGTACAGACACAAACATGCCCCCCACCCCCTCCCCCACCCCCTCCCCCACACACACACACACACACACACACACACACACACACACACACACACACACACACACACACACACACACACACACACACACAAAGAAACAGCCTCACTTCAGTCAACTGGCAGGTCATTAATTTCATGATGCAAAAGCAGAGCACTGAAGATGCAGCGCCCCCCCCCCCTGTCCTGATCCGTCCAAGAAGCATCCACCGAGCCCCTTAAGAAACCCATGTTTATGCATTTAAGAGTCTTTTTGTTGTTGTGGTTGTTATTGTTGTTGTTTCCGAAAAGCGGCAAAAAAGAAAAACCGTTGCGACGAACGACCCTTCAGATCTCCAGACGCAGGAGGAGATCTGCGAGTGGCAGCGCCTCCTTTTGTCTGCTGGATGATTTATTACTGATCCAGTCAGACTGAGGCCTCTCAGGTGGACACCTTCAGTTGTTGTTGTTTGTCATCAGCTGTGATGAGGAAACCAGCCGTTAAGGAGGATCACAGCCAGCCGGAACCAGTCTGTCAATACCCTACGTTCACATGCACCAAATACTATGCTGGTTTACTCTGATGCTGGTTTACTCTGATGCTGGTTTACTCTGATGCTGGTTTACTCTGATGCTGGTTTACCCTGATGCTGGTTTACCCTGATGCTGGTTTACTCTGGTGCTGGTTTACTCTGATGCTGGTTTACTCTGATGCTGGTTTACTCTGATGCTGGTTTACTCTGATGCTGGTTTACTCTGATGCTGGTTTACCCTGATGCTGGTTTACCCTGATGCTGGTTTACTCTGGTGCTGGTTTACTCTGATGCTGGTTTACTCTGATGCTGGTTTACTCTGGTAATGGTTTACCCTGATGCTGGTTTACTCTGATGCTGGTTTACTCTGATGCTGGTTTACTCTGATGCTGGTTTACTCTGATGCTGGTTTACTCTGATGCTGGTTTACTCTGATGCTGGTTTACCCTGATGCTGGTTTACCCTGATGCTGGTTTACCCTGATGCTGGTTTACTCTGATGCTGGTTTACTCTGATGCTGGTTTACTCTGATGCTGGTTTACTCTGATGCTGGTTTACCCTGATGCTGGTTTACTCTGGTGCTGGTTTACTCTGATGCTGGTTTACCCTGGTGCTGGTTTACCCTGGTGCTGGTTTACCCTGATGCTGATTTACCCTGATGCTGGTTTACCCTGGTGCTGGTTTACCCTGATGCTGGTTTACTCTGATGCTGGTTTACTCTGGTGCTGGTTTACCCTGGTGCTGGTTTACCCTGATGCTGATTTACCCTGATGCTGGTTTACCCTGATGCTGGTTTACCCTGATGCTGGTTTACCCTGATGCTGGTTTACCCTGATGCTGGTTTACCCTGATGCTGGTTTACCCTGATGCTGGTTTACTCTGATGCTGGTTTACTCTGATGCTGGTTTACTCTGATGCTGGTTTACCCTGGTGCTGGTTTACCCTGGTGCTGGTTTACCCTGATGCTGATTTACCCTGATGCTGGTTTACCCTGATGCTGGTTTACCCTGATGCTGGTTTACTCTGATGCTGGTTTACCCTGATGCTGGTTTACTCTGATGCTGGTTTACCCTGATGCTGGTTTACTCTGATGCTGGTTTACCCTGATGCTGGTTTACTCTGATGCTGGTTTACCCTGATGCTGGTTTACCCTGATGCTGGTTTACCCTGATGCTGGTTTACTCTGATGCTGGTTTACTCTGATGCTGGTTTACTCTGATGCTGGTTTACTCTGGTGCTGGTTTACTCTGATGCTGGTTTACTCTGATGCTGGTTTACTCTGATGCTGGTTTACCCTGGTGCTGGTTTACCCTGATGCTGGTTTACCCTGATGCTGGTTTACTCTGGTGCTGGTTTACCCTGATGCTGGTTTACTCTGATGCTGGTTTACTCTGATGCTGGTTTACTCTGATGCTGGTTTACTCTGATGCTGGTTTACCCTGATGCTGGTTTACTCTGATGCTGGTTTACTCTGATGCTGGTTTACTCTGATGCTGGTTTACCCTGATGCTGGTTTACCCTGATGCTGGTTTACCCTGATGCTGGTTTACTCTGATGCTGGTTTACTCTGATGCTGGTTTACCCTGATGCTGGTTTACTCTGATGCTGGTTTACCCTGATGCTGGTTTACTCTGATGCTGGTTTACTCTGATGCTGGTTTACTCTGATGCTGGTTTACTCTGATGCTGGTTTACCCTGATGCTGGTTTACTCTGATGCTGGTTTACTCTGATGCTGGTTTACCCTGATGCTGGTTTACCCTGATGCTGGTTTACCCTGATGCTGGTTTACCCTGATGCTGGTTTACTCTGATGCTGGTTTACTCTGATGCTGGTTTACTCTGATGCTGGTTTACTCTGATGCTGGTTTACCCTGATGCTGGTTTACTCTGGTGCTGGTTTACTCTGATGCTGGTTTACTCTGGTGCTGGTTTACCCTGGTGCTGGTTTACCCTGATGCTGATTTACCCTGATGCTGGTTTACCCTGATGCTGGTTTACCCTGATGCTGGTTTACCCTGATGCTGGTTTACCCTGATGCTGGTTTACCCTGATGCTGGTTTACCCTGATGCTGGTTTACTCTGATGCTGGTTTACCCTGATGCTGATTTGCCCTGATGCTGATTTGCCCTGATGCTGGTTTACCCTGGTGCTGGTTTACCCTGATGCTGATTTACCCTGATGCTGGTTTACTCTGATGCTGGTTTACTCTGATGCTGGTTTACCCTGACGCTGGTTTACCCTGACGCTGGTTTACCCTGGTGCTGGTTTACCCTGATGCTGGTTTACCCTGGTGCTGGTTTACCCTGATGCTGGTTTACCCTGGTGCTGGTTTACTCTGATGCTGGTTTACCCTGGTGCTGGTTTACTCTGATGCTGGTTTACCCTGGTGCTGGTTTACTCTGATGCTGGTTTACCCTGATGCTGGTTTACCCTGGTGCTGGTTTACCCTGATGCTGGTTTACTCTGATGCTGGTTTACCCTGATGCTGGTTTACCCTGATGCTGGTTTACCCTGATGCTGGTTTACTCTGATGCTGGTTTACCCTGATGCTGGTTTACCCTGATGCTGGTTTACCCTGATGCTGGTTTACCCTGATGCTGGTTTACCCTGATGCTGGTTTACTCTGATGCTGGTTTACCCTGATGCTGGTTTACCCTGATGCTGGTTTACCCTGATGCTGGTTTACCCTTATGCTGGTTTACCCTGGTGCTGGTTTACTCTGATGCTGGTTTACTCTGATGCTGGTTTACCCTGGTGCTGGTTTACTCTGATGCTGGTTTACCCTGGTGCTGGTTTACCCTGATGCTGGTTTACCCTGATGCTGGTTTACCCTGATGCTGGTTTACTTTTGCTCAAATGTAAACAGCTGATCCTTCATCACGTAAAGTGAGAAGTGGAACAGAGGAGCGGCCATCTTGCTCCTTAAATGTGTGTGAACTTCAAACTTCTCCTCTAGAGAGCTGCTGAGATCAAGTCCTTCATGGAGTTTAGTAGCATGAGTGCTGTTCCTCCTCCTCCTCTTCCTCTTCTGGACATCTCTCCTCCTCTTCCTCCTCCTCCTCTTCCCCCTCCTCCTCCTCCTCCTCCTCCTCCTCTTCAGACAGCGCTGCTAGAAGCTGGAGAACTCATCACAGACGTCTGTGCAGAACAAACAGACAATATCAGTTTCTTAATATTGTCATATTGGGAATAAAAGTGTAATATGAGTGTGAGCTTGTACATAAAAGTCAACATGACTCCCTCGTTCTCTTGAGTGCCTCGTGAGCTCAGGAACAGTGAGTGAGGGGAGGAGGTGGAGGGGGGGGGGGGGGGGAGGAGGAGGGCCAGCAGAGGAATGTGAGTCCAATTAATCTGTTAATTGGGGCTATTATAGAACAGATGCCGGGGAATTAAAAGGGAAAATCCTTCGCCTCTCTCTCTTTCTGTTTATTTCTACTTTCCCTCTCCCTCTTCTAAAGTACCTTTTGGCAATCACCCCCCCCCCCCCCCCTCCCCCGGCTAAAGAGCCAGCCGTGGCTAATGGCAGCAGCAGACTGCCCCCTCGGCGCTGCGATGGAGCAGCAGAGGGCTTTAAGATGGCACGAGCAGTAAAAACTGTTCGCCGAGAAAAGAGGCACTGCAGGGCGGGCCATGCCGCAAACACCCCCCCCCCCCCCCCCCCCCGGTGCTGTTGTGGCTCAAGTGGCACAACCATGAACCGCCTGGTGATTGAAAGCCGGTGTATTGTTTGTGCGTGTTTTCTTCTTCACGTGTACGGACGTTTCTCCTCGTGACTTTGGGCTGAATGGTCTTACGGCTCCCCAGACGAGAGGAGGAGGAGGAGGAGGAGTGTTGGGAAGAGGCAGCGGTGGAGGGGGGAGGAGGAGGGAGGTGGAGGGAGGAGGGGTGAGAGCTGAATCAGCGGGAAGCTTCGCTAATCGCCGCGGCTCATCTGTTAATGGAGTTAATGAAGAATGGGAGCAAACCAAATGCGCTGAGATGAGAGAAGTTCCACCACGCTGCATAGGCTGCGTAGACACACACACACACACACACACACACACACACACACACACACACACACACACACACACACACACACACACACACACACACACCAGCTTTCTTTCTCCTCTCACATGTACCCTCGCTAGCCCACATTTCCAGCACCTATTGACACATAAAACACTTTTCTTTCTGCGCCCCACTCCGCACCAACACACACATTCTGCCACTTCTCACACTCCCCCCCTTCACATACGGACACTCCCCTCCCTCTCCCCCCCCCCATCTCTTTCCATATGTCACTTTCTTTCGCCTCATGAGGCGCAGCCTCCTCTTTAGCCTCCTCTCTGCTGGGGGAGGAGAGACGCTGTGACACCGCTGTGTTCTGCACGCGGGAGGTGAGGAGATATTCAGCGACGCCGTGCAGACCTCTCACCCAGCTGATGGGCTGACAGGTCCCTGTGGAGACACACACACACACACACACACACACACACACACACACACACACACACACACACACACACACACTTGTTACAGGCTCAGTAGCACTTATTAGCAATCTATCAAGCACTTGTTATTGACACAGCAGTAATCACTCCATCAAGACACAGTTTTGAAGCCCGCCCTCATCAATCCTGACATAATTCACATTTTGCATCGCGGAGCCCTGAAGCTGTGTTCACACCAAACAACAAGCAAAACATGCGGCGCAGCAGGTTCACATGCGGCGCAGCAGGATCACATGCGGCGCAACAGGATCACATGCGGCGCAGCAGGATCACATGCGGCGCAGCAGGACCACATGCGGCGCGACAGGATCACATGCGGCGCGACAGGATCACATGCGGCGCGGCAGGATCACATGCGGCGCGGCAGGATCACATGCGGCGCAGCAGGATCACATGCGGCGCGACAGGATCACATTCGGCGCAGTAGGATCACATGCAGTGCATCACATGCGGCGCAGCAGGATCACATTCGGCGCAGCAGGATCACATGCGGCGCAGCAGGATCACATGCAGTGCATCACATGCGGCGCAACAGGATCACATTCGGCGCAGCAGGATCACATGCGGCGCAACAGGATCACATGCGGCGCAGCAGGATCACATGCAGTGCATCACATGCAGTGCATCACATGCGGCGCAACAGGATCACATTCGGCGCAGCAGGATCACATGCGGCGCAGCAGGATCACATGCAGTGCATCACATGCGGCGCAGCAGGATCACATGCAGCGTACGCTGCAACACCTCACACTGGTTTCAGAGGCTGCGTGTAAACCACACGGTGCTGCGCTCGACGCCTACAGGACTTCATCTGAGTTGATGGAGCAGCTACAACGTTGGTGATGGATCCAGAATCCATTCAGAAAATAATTAATTTTAAAGTTGTTTGCCTTGTTGTCGTCTTGCGAAGAGAATTAAGAAAACATGAATTCAGACTTTTTACAAATCTGCATCATTACTCCGCTACTTTGGCGTCATTTTTATCCGTTTATTGCAACTAAATCACTGCAGAAATTGTTTATCTTTTTTTTTTTTTTTTGCCGGATGAGGTTATGATTCGTTGTGTGAACTCGGCATAGTTCTGGTTAGACAAACTACTGTATTTAATAACCATCGTTTTCTCCAATAAATCTGGACAGTTTTTCATGTATTTTCCAGAAGCAGCGCAGCAAGTCTACAAATCTACAGAAGCATTGTGCAGCTAACGCAGGCTGACACGTGTAGATCTACATGTTCACGGCTGCAGGCAAACAAAGGGCTCGCTTATGGTTTCCCTGAGTGGATAACAGAGATACAAATCTTAATGAGCTTGTAGTGAAAGAGTCTTAGCAATCACACACACACACACACACACACACACACACACACACACACACACACACACACACACACACACACACACACACACACACAGACAGTCTGCTGGTTAATCAGCTGTGTAAAGTACCATATCTATCTTTCAATTTCCCCCCATTAGGGCAGACGTCGGCTTGATTAGGCCCTTAATCTCCTGAGATTGAGACATTAAAGCATGGGAGTGATGCGTTCTCACCCTCTCACACAACGCCTCACCCTCTCACACGGCGTCTAACCCTCTCACACAACGCCTCACCTTCACACGGCCTCTCACCTCACAAGAGAAATCATCAGCCACATTTAATAAAGCGGGTTTTTCTTTTTTTATTGCGCCTTATTGTTGTATCATCTCTCTCCTGACCACCTGGGGGCGACTCCTCTGGTTGTATAGAAGTCTATGCTTCATGAGTTAAAGCTGCATTCTCTCTCCTGACCACCAGGGGGCGACTCCTCTGGTTGTATAGAAGTCTATGCTTCATGAGTTAAAGCTGCATTCTCTCTCCTGACCACCAGGGGGCGACTCCTCTGGTTGTATAGAAGTCTATGCTTCATGTGTTAACGCTGCATTCTCTCTCCTGACCACCAGGGGGCGACTCCTCTGGTTGTATAGAAGTCTATGCTTCATGAGTTAAAGCTGCATTCTCTCTCCTGACCACCAGGGGGCTACTCCTCTGGTTGTATAGAAGTCTATGCTTCATGTGTTAACGCTGCATTCTCTCTCCTGACCACCAGGGGGCGACTCCTCTGGTTGTATAGAAGTCTATGCTTCATGTGTTAACGCTGCATTCTCTCTCCTGACCACCAGGGGGTGACTCCTCTGGTTGTATAGAAGTCTATGCTTCATGTGTTAAAGCTGCCTTCTCTCTACTGACCACCAGGGGGCAATTTCTCTGGTTATATAGAAGTCTATATATAGTCTAAGACGCTTTAGGGCGGGGCTACAAGGTGATTGACAGCTAGCTGGTTAAAAGCCAAGCTAACTAGCAACAGGAAGCGTTTTTTGGACGGCGGTAATAATGGACTCAAGATGCTGGTTTCATTAGCGCGTCTTCATCGCTTAATGACGCTGGAGTCGCTGGTTTTCACCGTTTCTAGATCTGAACTTGAGGATGTGGTTTGACACACTTCCTGCTTGCGTAAGAGTGAGTAAGTAGAAGACAAGAGACGCCCCTCCTGTAATCTCTTAAAAAGATCTTTATAAAAGAGACTCAGCAGCAAAGTTTGGGCGGCGGCGGCGCAGCAGGAGGGGCAGGTGCATCCAACAGAAGATGTCTGGGGTTCTGGGCCATTTCCTCCAAGGACAATAACCCCATCTTGTTTAACAACACACCCGGCAGGGACTATTACACTCATTTTAATTGGCTCGCATTTTAATTGCCCAGGTGGAAGGAGGGGGTCTCTTTCCTTCTCCTTATGCTCTTAAAGTTAGCCGTGCCAGAATGAGTTTCAGGCAAAGCTGTGTGTGTGTGTGTGTGTGTGTGTGTGTCTGTGTGTTTTGATACAAACTTGAATCATTCCTTCATTCCTTCGTTTACTAGAATATAATAATATGTGCAGACCTAGATGGTGTGGAAGCAGCAGTGTGAACAGTCCTGTTTGATGTTACTCCACCACACACACACACACACACACACACACACACACACACACACACACACACACACACACACACTCACACACACCATGGTCTGAGACAATTACCCTCCTGCTATTGGCCCACACAGAGTCCTGAACAGCTGGCGGTGCCTCGGTTAATGACGGGGAAACGGAGAGTTTTGGGTTGTTTGAGCGGTGAAGCGCCCCCAGCTGACAGGTACAGGGAGTCCTGTGTGAATGGAGGAAAGGTAGAAAGCTCAGGAAGAGAGCGGAGCTCCTCTCTGATGGTGACTTTGCTAAATGAACAGCGATCGTACCGATTAATGGTATCAAGTGTTCTCCATTACAGCGTCAAGGAGCCTTCATTAGGCCTCTCTCTCTCTCTCTCTCTCTCTCTCTCTCTCTCTCTCTCTCTCTCTCCCCCCCTCTCCCTCTCTCCAAACACCTTTCTTTTATTGTGTTTTAAACTTAGGAAGGGTTATTTCTCTAACGTGGTCTGGACACCACAGACTGGACGTCTCAGCTTTTTCTGTTATTGATTTACTTTGCGATGGCTGCAATCTTTTCATAAGAAACTCAGTTATGTTTAATAAAAATGTTGAAATACTTTATGTTTAATAAAGATGGTAATACTTAGTTATCTAGCAGAGCGAGTTCTCTCCAGAGTGCCAGAAGTTTTACTTTTATCTCGTATCGTGCCAACCAGCTGAAGAATTGACCTTCTGTGTTTAACATTATTAACTATCTATTTTTAAAACTGTAAATTCTGTCATTTATTTTGCCAATAGTATAATTGATCACGCTGGAAATTCCCTCACCGCCTTCTTCTCCTATACTCACGCATGTGTGTGTGTGTGCGTGTGTGTGTGGGTGGGCGTGAACTGGAAAGTCCTGTCCGTCACCTGCAGGCCTCTTTAGCCGTATGATTATGGTAGAGGGGGAGGAGGGGGGAGGAGGGGGAGGGCATCTGGGAGCAAGAGGTTTCAAAGGGGCCTCGTATCCGAGTGCAGGGATTCCCCCGGCCTTCTGACAATAGGATGGGAAGGAAGGAGCGTGCAGGCTGCAGGAGGGGAGAGGTAACAGGAGCAGGGCAGGAGTTACATGGGAGAGAGGGGGAGGGAGGGGGAGAGAGGGGGAGAGAATTGTGCAGAGGCAGGACTAGAAGCTGTGGTGGAAAACAACCTCGGATCAGATCTTATGCAAAGAGTTCAAACACGTTGTTTCATTTTCTACGTCTAAATAAATCCTTCACTTTGATCCCAAAACCTCTTATCAAAGTGTAACACCGTGAACGTCTCATGGGTTTGATTTGGCTGCACGGTGTTCATGTCTTGGACCAGAACCAGACCAGAACCAGACCAGAACTAGAGAACTCTGGTGGACCTTTCTCAGCTGGACTTCTGGAGAGCGTTGGAAGAGTGGATGAGACGCCGGGACTCTTTATGCTGATCCGACACAGAAAGACAAATATAAGTTCACGTAATGTTGGACAGAACTTCCCTCGCTGAAGAACAGGAAGTTCAGGAGGACTTTTACTTTCTAACCCCTGACTCGGCTCCTGTGCTTGGAAAGGGAAAGACTGGAGGAAATAAAGGAAGGAAGGGGACACGGATAAAGACTTCTTATCTAAATTGTCTTGGCCCTGACCCTGACGGCTCATGACTGTTGATACTAAATCACTGCGGTGTCTTGACCTTTGACCTCTGCTATCTTACCCTCAGACCTGCCTGACAGCCTGTATTCTGCAGAACATTCAATTAGACTGCAACGATTCAGACTGGGTTCATACTCAAAAGTACTTTAAAATACATGTTGACAAAGTGTGTGTGTCTCTGTGTGTGTGTGTGTGTGTGTGTGTGTGTGTGTGTGTGTGTGTGTGTGTGTGTGTGTGTGTGTGTGTGTGTGTGTTAGAGGATGGAGGCATCGAGAGCTTCCCATGCAGCTGGATCCTGTCCTCTGTCTTCTCCCCTCATGACCTTGACCTGAGTGTTCAACTTGTCTCATGATGCATTTATTCTGGAGTTATGTGCAAAACAACAACAACATAATATTCAGTCCATTCGCTTGATCGCCACAGCTGCATAACTTTTGGCTCAAGATTTTTAATAGCATGTCACTAAGATTGTGACGAATGTTTGAGAAAAGTCTGTTTGTTTGAAAACACGAGAAAGATATTTAATCATTTTTTGACTGTTAATGTTTAATGGAGAAGTTTCATTTAACAGTTCTACCAGCCTGGTTCAGCTACATTCTCTCTCCTGACCACCAGGGGGCGACTCCTCTGGTTGTATAGAAGTCTATGCTTCATCTGTTAAAGCTGCATTCTCTCTACTGACCACCAGGGGGCGACTCCTCTGGTTGTATAGAAGTCTATGCTTCATGTGTTAAAGCTGCATTATCTCTACTGACCACCAGGGGGCGACTCCTCTGGTTGTATAGAAGTCTATGCTTCATGTGTTAAAGTTGCATTATCTCTACTGACCACCAGGGGGCGACTCCTCTGGTTGTATAGAAGTCTATGCTTCATGTGTTAAAGCTGCATTCTCTCTCCTGACCACCAGGGGGCGACTCCTCTGGTTGTAAAGAAGTCTATGCTTCATGTGTTAAAGCTGCATTCTCTCTCCTGACCACCAGGGGCGACTCCTCTGGTTGTATAGAAGTCTATGCTTCATGTGTTAAAGCTGCATTCTCTCTCCTGACCACCAGGGGGCGACTCCTCTGGTTGTATAGAAGTCTATGCTTCATGTGTTAAAGCTGCATTCTCTCTCCTGGCCACCAGGGGGCGACTGCTCTGGTTGTATAGAAGTCTATATAAATGACTCTACTTCTTATGCTTCATGTGTTAAAGCTGCATTCTCTCTCCTGACCACCAGGGGGCGACTCCTCTGGTTGTATAGAAGTATATGCTTCATGTGTTAAAGCTGCATTCTCTCTCCTGACCACCAGGGGGCAACTCCTCTGGTTGTATAGAAGTCTATGCTTCATGTGTTAAAGCTGCATTATCTCTGCTGACCACCAGGGGCGACTCCTCTGGTTGTATAGAAGTCTATGCTTCATGTGTTAAAGCTGCATTCTCTCTCCTGACCACCAGGGGGTGACTCCTCTGGTTGTATAGAAGTCTATATAAATTACTCTACTTCTCTCTTGATGTATTCCTTCAGTAAACATTGTAAACATGAGTTTATGTCTCAATCTCTAGTTTCAAGTCTTCTTCAATACAGCATGATGTTCATTTAGTAAATTATGCTCATTTAGAGTCAAACAGACCATAAAGCAGGGGACGCTTTAGGGGCGGGGCTACAAGGTGATTGACAGGGGTCACTCCTCGTGGTCACTTCCCTTCATTTGCTGCCAAACAAACAGCGGCCATAATCCAAGATGGCGACGGCAAAATCTCCGAACTCGCTTGAGGTGGTTTATGAGATTTACACCACGTTAGTATAACCCTCACATTCTGAAGGCCTTGACGGGAAAGTCGTGAGCGCACGAGCGAGACAAAGATGTGTACACACACACACACACACACACACACACACACACACACACACACACACTCAAACACACGGACATGGAGGCAGACAGCGTGACTTACAGCCCAGTTCCTTCTCTCTACTGTCGGATGGCTGTTATTATGAAGACCTTCAATCCTTTTCTTCTTCGTCCCCTCTCACGGACTCACTGCAGCCCTGTAACTCACACTGGTGTCAAAACAAACACACAGATAAACAGCCCAAAGCAAACACACACACACACACACACACACACACACACACACACGGTATCAAGACATGAGCAACCCCCCCTCTCTCGTCCATCCTCCCCTCCAAGTCTCGCGTCCCCCCACATTGCCACCAATATTTCTCACGAGCTCTCGGCCACCAGCCCTTCATGAATTTTTATTAAACAAAACTCTAAGCAGATTGATTTCACACCGGCTGCTTTATTGCATTTTTATTTAATTCTTTCTCTCTCGGATGCTCACTTGCTCGTCCTTGCCCTTACCTCAGCTCCATCCTCTCACCTCCTCTTTCCCTCCTGATGCTGATCCTCCTTCCTCTCTGTATTTCCTGCTTGTTTTATCCACTATCTCTCCTTTTTTACACCGTCCTCTCCTCTCTTCAATTCTTTCTCATCCGCCTTTCTTTCTCTCCCATTTCCTCGAGACTCATTTTGCTGCCAGTCCTGATTTACGCTCCTGGATTTGTGGCCCTGAGGAGGGCCGGTGTTGGTGTGTTGATGAGCTTTGTTTTGACTGTGTGTGTGTGTGTGTGTGTGTGTGTGTGTGTGTGTGTGTGTGTGTGTGTGTGTGTGTGTGTGTGTCTGTGTGTGTCTGTGTGTGAGTTTGTTCAAATACATTTATCATGAATTTCTACCTTGGACTGTTTATAAGAAGTAGCCGTACACACCCATTGGTTTGTGGACTGCTATTTTTGATTCCTGCATTTGTCTGTTCTCATCTGTTCTTATCAGAAAAAAACACAAATTATTAATTTCCTTTGCGTGTTGACATGAAAAGTGACTGCACAGCCGATGAAGGTTATAGCACATTATGACAGATTTTTACAAGTTATTTTTACGAGTTATCAAAAGGTGAATTTCACAAAATGAAGAACTATTGTTGGAGGCTTCTTTGTCATCTTTCTCTTTTAATCCATTCAAGTATTTATTTTCTTGTCTTCGTCCCATTTGTAGCAACAACAAGTTCCTGCACAATTCATATAAACAAGTTATGAACGTGTCCACCGCAGAAGACGTTTAGTGTGTGTGTGTGTGTGTGTGTGTGTGTGTGTGTGTGTGTGTGTGTGTGTGTGTGTGTGTGTACGTTGGGTTTGGTGGCGAGGTGTGGTGCTGTGCAAACACAAGCCTGCTGGGCGGAGAGACAGAGGGAGGCTTGGTGAAGCAGTGTGGAGCTGCAGGGAGCCTCATTACACCCAGCAGGAGCCCCACTCTGCCTCATCACTTCTGGCTGTACGGGGAACAACCACTGCTTACTGCACACACACACACACACACACACACACACACACACACACACACACACACACATGATCTCCCTTTATGTTTATTGTACTTCTTCTTTTCTAGCCTTTGTCTCACATGCTCTCTTGGCATCTCCCTGGGCCTCTCTTCTCTCCTCATCGCTCTTCTACCCGCTGTCCTCACCCTGTCCTCCTCCTCCTCCCCTCCTCCCCCTCTCCTCCTCCTCCTCCCCTCCTCCTCTCAGCAGGAGTCCTGTGTAATTGGGCTGTTGTCAACAGCACATTAGCCAGGATTAGAGCAGAGCGACTCCTGGCTGGCGCTGTTGACCCCTCCAAGCTCAGGCCAAATAAGGTCATGAAAATACGGCACGAAAAATAAAAATGCAGACAGCAGCCAAACCCTGCAGCTGTGTGTGTGTGTGTGTGTGTGTGTGTGTGAGAGAGTGTATGTGTGTGAGAATTACTGTGTTCTCCCATAATAATAGAAAAACATACAGTTTCTTTTTTTGAGGAGTGTTCTATCATCACCTGTCAATAGTGTAAAAAGTGTGTGTGTGTGTGTGGGGCGTATGAGTGACACGGGGCACGATAGTTAAGATCTCAGACATCACACACACACACACACACACACCAGGCGGGCTGCAGTGCAAAGGTTGATGTATGTACACGTGCCGACCATGTGTTCCATGTAAAGACCCTGTGGAAGTGACAGGTTATCCCCCACACCAGCCTCCACGTGTGTGTTTGTCCCATCACGATCAGACGGGTCGGGGGTGGGCGGAGGGTGGTGGTGGGGGTGGGGAGGGGTCGTACTACAACCTGAAGTGTTGAATGCCTAATAGATCACAGGAGCCCTGAGGTGACTGTCTTGTCAGGCGGTCTTATCTCTGTTGCGTCTGCAGCCGTCGGTTCCTGTTCCCCTTAAGACTCCCGGCCTTGAACTCCCGGCCTTGAACTCCCGGCGCTGGGTTGGACTAACCGGCCGTGGCAAGCGGGGGGTGGGGGGGGACCTCATAGGAAACACAAAGACCCTAACTTTCTGTTCCACTGGCGTAAGGAAACATACAAAGTCAAGGACGTCTCTTTAGTGTTGTGGTCTCTCGTGGTCTCTCTTGGTCTCTCGTGGTCTCTCGTGGTCTCCGGGTCTCCGGCTCCTCGCCCGCCTACCTTTTGTTTCTGAAACGACGGCTCTGTTATTGCCGCCCCGAGGCGGGTGGCGCTAAGCTAAGGAAGACGGAGGACCCCGCTGTTCTGCTGCTATGGAAATGAGCCCTCAGTCACAATACTGCACAGTATCTCCTGCACACCGTTATTCTCCTGAAAAGAGAGAGAGGGGAGCTGGACGCCATTGTTCTCCCAGTTTTGTGAGAAATGAATTAATTATGAATGAGTAAGTGAGTTAAGAAAAGGGGGTTCGGGATTCTATTGGTGTTAACATAATTACAATGCTCTCTCTCTCTTTAAATGAAAGCAGGTGGGGGGATTTTACCCGCCTCTCAAATGGGTTTTTATCGTCTTCAATTTGGGAAAGAAAAGCTGATAAAAGCCTTTATAATGCTTTAATTTGGCATCGATTTGCATGAATCTCCCTCAGTAATTATCAACTTACCCCTCCCCTCTTGGACGACAGAAACCGTAGATTCTGATAAGAGAGAGAGAATGTGTGTGTGTGTGTGTGTGTGTGGAGGATATCTTCCACTCTCCATCTCCCCATTTTTCTATTTCCATATCTCATCCCTCTGTCTTCCATTGGGAGAGAGGCGTGGAGCGAGTGATGGCGGCGGTGGAGGGGAGAGAGGGAACAGAAAAATCCTAAATCAAAGCACTCAATTATAGGGCCGCAGTAATTATGGGAGCCCTTGAATTGAAGTGCTCTCGGAGGAGAGATGGATAGATACATGGATGATGCATGGGGGGCGGGACAGATAGGTAAATAAATGAATATGCCACGCAGAAATACAATGTAGCCTCCGGCCCGGGGCGACATAAATACACGTATTAATCGATAGGTCGCAAACCATCCCAGTGCAATTAAAAGGGTATTGAGTGGAGCGGCCGCACTTGGGCTCTGGCGGGCTGCAGTGGGTCGGGGTCCTGACCCGTGGGGGGGTTAACGTCCCCCCCCGGCCCTCGCCGGCCTCTGGCCCCGCACGGTGAGACGCTACGAGTCCATAAAGGGACTCGGGGTCTCCGTGGGGCACTTTGCTGGTCAATAAGACTGAATGAGTTCTATCAACGACCACCGAGGACCCGGCCGCCTGGAGAGCCTGAATGTGTTTATTCATCTTACCCTTTTATTTAAGAAGTCCTTTCATTTAAAACAGGGTCCCTCTTCTCTGTTGATCCAGTGTTCTGGCACCAGTTCATAGAAATGATTTTACGTCCATACAAACGTGAACCGCATGGATATTCACGTACGTCACACATGGTATTATTGTACTCTCTAATAATAAAAGGTCATGCTTGATACTTAAGATCTTCCTTTATATTTACCCAACACACTCAAAAATAATTTTTATTTGATTAAAAGTTAAATTTTTCAAACTTAAAAAAAGAAGACAATAAAAATGAAAACAGATGAAGTCTCTGACGGACTGGAGAGCATTTATGCTTTTGTTCGTTTACAGTTTCTTTGTGAACGTCACAACAGTTGTGCAGAACGAAATAAGTATTGATGAAAACAGGAAGTCCTCTGTGTTGTGTCCGTCAGCCTCAAAGCTGCATTTTACAAGTTATGATTAATAGAAAAATCTGACTTTTACAGAGAAATTTGTAGCTTTGTGAACATCTCATCTTTTTTTCTTTCCTGCTCAAATATTCCAAATATCTTCACCTCAAAGCTAAACCAGTGCTGCTTTACGATACCTACAAAAGCAGTACTACCATGCATTTTATAATATAATATCAAATTAATAGTAAACAGTAAAATGAGTTTCTGGATCTCCCCCCTCTAGCGGGCCTCGTCTCTAGGTAATGATGAGTGTGCACTCGGCCGTGCACATGCGCGTTCAGGTGTCTTAACTGCGAATGTGCCAGCTTGCGATTGACTGGCTCTGAAATCCATCCTCGTATTAGCACACGCGGGAAGTTTGTCATGGGCCCTCCGCTGTGCCAGAGCTCATTTGGTCCGGTGTGAAATTCATCACAGATGTTCCTCTCCGCTAACCGGGCCCCGGCTGCCAGAGCCGGCAAACAAAAGACTCGTCCCCGCACACAGATAAAACCCCCAAAAAGCACAAACTAACAGATTGCGGTGCTCTGTTTGCAGAGATAACACACCATTAGTAAGACATTTAGATTAAAATCGGAGCGCTATAAATGTAGTGAAGGCATCGAACGTTAAAAGAGGCCTTCACCTCGAACATTAACAACTTCGTCTCATTTGTATTTAGTCATCTAAAGGACGATTGGGCCCCCAATTCCTCTTATAATGCTAAATCTGTTTAGACCAACAGGAGAGCTAGTACCGCTAGCAGCACCGCTAACAGAGAACCAACAGGAGGAGAACTAGTAACGTTAGCACCACCGCTAACGGAGAACCAACAGGAGGAGAGCTAGTAACGTTAGCAGCACCGCTAACGGAGAACCAACAGGAGGAGAGCTAGTAACGTTAGCAGCACCGCTAACGGAGAACCAACAGGAGGAGAGCTAGTAACGTTAGCAGCACCGCTAACGGAGAACCAACAGGAGGAGAGCTAGTAACGTTAGCAGCACCGCTAACGGAGAACCAACAGGAGGAGAGCTAGTAACGTTAGCAGCACCGCTAACGGAGAACCAACAGGAGGAGAGCTAGTAACGTTAGCAGCACCGCTAACGGAGAACCAACAGGAGGAGAGCTAGTAACGTTAGCAGCACCGCTAACGGAGAACCAACAGGAGGAGAGCTAGTAACGTTAGCAGCACCGCTAACGGAGAAAATGAGTACTGACTGAAGGTAAATGATAACATTCTCATGGTGCATTCAGGTGTAATCTAGTAAAATGTATATATATATATATATATATATATATATATATATATATATATATATATATATATATATACATATGCATTTTCATTGGGGCTGATCCGATCCGTGAGTTTTATGATCCATTGAATTCCTATTTTTTTCCAAATATTCTGCCTCCACCTGTGTGACGTGTCGGTCCACAGGTACCCGTCTGGTTTGTGTACGTGCGTTAAAAGCGCGGCGCTAAATGGGATGAACGGACGGGACACGGCTGTACCTGCAGCGCCGCTCAGGCCCACGTTGTGATTAATGCCCTCCCGTCTCGGCTGACGGCGTCAGAGGAAGTGATGAAGTGATGAGCGTGTGTGTGTGTGTGAGTGAGTGTGTGTGAGTGTGTGTGTGAGTGTGTGAGTGTGAGTGTGAGTGTGAGTGTGTGTGTGTGTGTGTGTGTGTGTGTGTGTGTGTGTGTGTGAGTGAGTGTGTGTGTGTGTGTGTGTGTGTGTGTGTGTGTGTGTGTGTGTGTGTGTCGACATGATGATTTAAAGTTTGTTTGCTTTCCTTTTAGCTCGGCTTTTGGTCTCCACTACTCTCTGGCTCTTGAGCTACTGAAGCTCCACCATCTTCGCCAGCTAGATGCTATTTTTGTTGTTGTTGTTGTTGCTGAAAACTGCTGTAAACGAGGTTGAGTAAAAGCAGTGAGACCGAACCAGCCGAGGTGATAATTGTGTGTTGGTTCTTCACTCGGTGCGACAGCGGTTCACTTCACACATTTAAAGGGTATGATCTTTTGTGTGTTTTCTCCTTGAGCTCTTAGTAAGATTTCATATGGTCCATTGATACGTAGCCACAGTAAGCCGAACTGGTGCAGACTGGTGCAGACTGGTGCAGACTGGTGCAGACTGGTGCAGACTGGTGCAGACTGGTGCAGACTGGTGCAGACTGGTACAGACTGGTGCAGACTGGTGCAGACTGGTGCAGACTGGTGCAGACTGGTGCAGACTGGTACAGACTGGTACAGACTGGTGCAGACTGGTGCAGACTGGTGCAGACTGGTACAGACTGGTGCAGACTGGTGCAGACTGGTGCAGACTGGTGCAGACTGGTGCAGACTGGTGCAGACTGGTACAGACTGGTGCAGACTGGTGCAGACTGGTGCAGACTGGTGCAGACTGGTGCAGACTGGTGCAGACTGGTGTGCAGTCCTGAATCCACCAGATGTTCTTCTTCGTGTGCTTTTATTCTCCAGCAATACCCAGCTAGTCAGCTAGAAGCTGGGCGCCCGTCTTTTACCCCTTCATCTGTCTCTCTCTCTCTCTCTCTCCCTCTCTCCCTCCCTCTGCCAGCCTGCCCTATAGAAGACATGACGCCTACTAAATACAGACTGATTGATCGTCCGACCGATTGATTGATCGGTGTCTAAGAAGGCCTCTCTTTTCACTGCAAACTGTAATGATTAGCTCCTCTCTCGCTCTCGCTCCGTCTTTATGACCTCCTGCCTCCACCGGAGCATCCGTCTGTCTCTCCTCGTCTTTCTGCGACACTTCCTCATCCTCTCTTCCCCTCTTCCCCTCATCCCCTCATCCTCTCATCCTCTCATCCTCTCAT
>CM042215.1:2117290-2148461 GCA_023566465.1 Cottus gobio | reverse complement strand
CCCAGGGCCCGCCGATACCAGTCGCCTGTGTGCACGGGGACTCCAGAAGCTATCCCACAACCACCGTTAAGATAACGACCACCCGAGGCACCTTTGAGGTCACGGCGGGGTTAGTCGACCAGTTACCGGTACCGGTATTGATCGGGCGGGATTGCCCCATCTTCTGGCGGCTGTGGGCTCACCAGGTAACGGGCCGCAGGAGAAATAACTCCCTTCGTCCACGGGGAAACCGGACCTCCAAGCCCGTGCCGGCATGCGCCGCCCCCTCCGGCCCCGAAGGCTCCTCGGAAAGGGAGATCGACGAGGATGGCCGGGCCCCGGAAGAGACCCTAGGACCCGTGGAACCCCCAGAAACGCAGGACTCGACCGGGGAGGCGTTCTCTGAGTTCCCCCTGGCGGAAGGAGGCCCGACCGCAAAACCGGGAAGGTTCGGGACGGCACAACTAGAGGACCCCAACCTGGAGCAAGCCAGACGGGCCATCTCGGTGATCGAGGGGACTCCAGAAAAAGAGGTGAGTGCCAACACCCTCCCACACTTTGCTATCAAGAACGGGCTCCTCTACAGGGTAGCCAAAGTAGGTGAACACGTTGTGGAACAGTTACTGGTACCCAAAGGTTATGTCCCAAAAGTCCTATATCTAGCACATTCGCACCTGATGGGGGCTCACCTAGGCGTGGAGAAAACATATGAACGGATCCTGGGACGGTTCTACTGGCCAGGGGTGAAGAGGGCCGTCCAGGACTACTGCCGGGCCTGCAGGGAATGCCAGATGACGGCACCGAAGGTACACGTCCAAAATCCATTGATACCCCTGCCCATAATCGATATTCCTTTCCAGCGCGTAGCCATGGACGTCGTGGGGCCCCTCCCCAAGTCGAGTAGGGGGCACCGGTATATTCTGGTGATTTTGGACTATGCCACCCGGTACCCCGAGGCTATCCCTCTACGTGCCGCCACGGCCAAGACCGTGGCCAGAGAACTGTTCCTTCTCTGTAGCCGGGTCGGCTTGGTAAAGGAGGTGCTAACGGACCAGGGAAGCTGTTTTATGTCCCGCGTCATGAAGGAAATGTGCCAACTCCTGAAGGTAGGGCAGATTCGGACCTCCGTGTACCACCCACAGACGGATGGCCTGGTCGAAAGATTCAACAAGACACTTAAGCAAATGTTGAGAACGGCAATAGAGGTCGACGGGAAAAACTGGGACCAACTAATTCCTTATGTTCTGTTTTCAATCAGGGAAGTTCCGCAGGCTTCCACGGGGTTCTCGCCATTTGAGTTGCTATACGGACGGAGACCCCGGGGACTGCTGGACCTGGCCAAGGAGGCATGGGAGCAACAGCCTTCTCCGCATCGTTCCACGATCGAATACATGGACCAGATGCAGGAGAGGATGAGGAAGGTGTGGCCCATGGTAAGGGAACATATGCAACGAGCTCAACAGGCCCAATGCCGGAGTTATAACCGGAAGGCCCAGGTGAGGGTGTTCCAACCAGGAGACTTCGTCCTGGTCCTGGTGCCTACATCAGAATGCAAGTTCCTCGCCAGGTGGCAGGGTCCATATGAAGTGGCCGAACGGGTAGGTGAAGTCAATTATAAGGTGAGACAGCCGGGGAGAAGGAAGCAGTGTCAATTATATCATGTCAATCTACTGAAGAAGTGGCAAGCTAATGACGACCTCCCGGCACCAGGGGTCGCCCTAGTTGCCCAGTGTCCCCGGTCTACGACGGTGAATCTGGGTCCCCAGCTGGCGCCGAGTCAAAAACAGGATCTCGTGTCGATGACCGGCCAGTTCCAGGATGTGTTTTCGGACCTGCCGGGCCGGACTCATGTCATTCAACACGACATCATCACAGAGCCAGGAAAACAGGTGAGGCTGCGACCATACCGCATACCCGAAGCCAAGAGGGCGGCCATAAAGACCGAGGTGAGACAAATGTTGGAAATGGGGATCATTGAGGAGTCACGGAGTGCCTGGTCCAGCCCGATTGTGTTAATCCCTAAACCGGACGGCACCGACCGGTTTTGTAACGATTTCAGGAAGGTTAATGAAATCTCCAAGTTCGACGCCTACCCGATGCCCCGGGTGGATGAGCTGATCGAAAGACTTGGCCCGGCGCGGTTTGTGTCAACGCTGGACCTGACCAAGGGATATTGGCAGGTTCCCCTCACCGAAAGGGCAAGAGAGAAGACGGCCTTCGCTACCCCGGAGGGCTTGTACCATTATAAGGTCCTCCCCTTCGGCGTCCATGGGGCTCCCGCAACGTTCCAGAGGATGATGGACCTGGTCCTCCGGCCACATCGGGACTACGCGGCGGCTTACTTGGACGACGTGGTCATCCATAGTACGGACTGGGCCGACCACCTGCGGCACGTGAGGGCGGTCCTGGAGAGCCTCCGAGAGGCGGGACTGACGGCCAACCCACGGAAGTGCCACCTGGGCCTGGAGGAGGCTCAATATCTGGGCTACACGATTGGCAGAGGCACCGTCAGGCCCCAGACCCGGAAGGTGGAGGCCATCACCACCTGGCCCCGCCCCGCCCCGCCACCAAGCGGCAGGTAAAGACGTTTTTGGGGTTGGTGGGGTACTATCAGAGTTTTATTCCGCATTTTGCCACCATTGCAGCGCCGCTACACGACATGACCCGGGCCAGCCAACCCCACCAGGTACGCTGGACCGACGAGGCGGAGAAAGCGTTCGGAACCCTGCGAGAGGCCCTGTGCACCGAGCCGGTGTTGACGACCCCGAACTTCAACGAGCCGTTTGTGGTGCACGCCGATGCCTCAGGGTCCGGCGTAGGGGCAGTTCTGTCGCAGGTCCACGGCACCGAGGAGCATCCGGTAACGTACATCAGCCGGAAGTTCCTGAAGCACGAGGTAAATTACTCGACAGTAGAGAAGGAGTGCCTGGCTATTAAATGGGCACTGACCCGGCTCCGATACTACCTCCTGGGTCGGAAGTTCGTACTGGTTACTGACCATGCCCCCTTGAAATGGATGGCGACGGCGAAGGATACCAATGCCCGTGTGACCCGGTGGTTCCTTGAACTCCAAAACTTTAATTTTTCTGTTGAGCACAGGGCGGGACGGGCACACGGGAACGCGGACGCACTGTCCAGGAGAGAGGAGTGTTGGTGGGTGAACGCTCCCGGCCACGCCTTGGAGCTGGTGGTGGGGGTATGTGACAGACCAGAGGGAAAGACAGGAGGAAGTGGGTGGAGACCCCGGCTCCGGTTGGGGGAGGTGCTCGATGGCAGATACTTCCCCGTGCAGGTGCTACAGCCAATGGGAAACTGGCAATGGACGCACCTGCCGGCAATCACTAATCAAAGGAGCTATATCCGTAGCCGGCAAGCTGAGGACAGGGGGAACGACAGCCGACAGGAAAGGAACTGAGTCAGAGAGAGTGGAGCCCCAGAGCCCGAGGAGTCACCGGATCAAGGAGGTAACCGCCAGACTCACCTCTACCCTGTGTCTCTCCTTCCAGGACGAAGCGGACGGCTAGACTACAGAACACGACGACGGACCCCGGACGGGAAGACGCTTTGGATTTCTAGTTATTCCCCTACCCTTGTCCCCCCTGACTTTGGAATAAACGCTGTTTTCATTTGCATATCTCCTCGCTTCGTGTCCTATATTACTCCGGAACCCGGGCTTCTCGCCCTTGAGGCGCCACAGTGTGAGTGTGTGTGTGTGTGTGTGTGTGTGTGTGTGTGTGTGTGTGTGTGTGTGTGTGTGTGTGTGTGTGTGTGTGTGTGTGTGTGTGTGTGTGTGTGTGTGTGTGTGTGTGTGTGTGTGTGTGTGTGTGTGTGTGTGTGTGTGTGTGAGTGTGAGAGTGTGTGAGGACATGATGATTTAAAGTTTGTTTGCTTTCCTTTTAGCTCGGCTTTTGGTCTCCACTACTCTCTGGCTCTTGAGCTACTGAAGCTCCACCATCTTCGCCAGCTAGATGCTATTTTTGTTGTTGTTGTTGTTGCTGAAAACTGCTGTAAACGAGGTTGAGTAAAAGCAGTGAGACCGAACCAGCCGAGGTGATAATTGTGTGTTGGTTCTTCACTCGGTGCGACAGCGGTTCACTTCACACATTTAAAGGGTATGATCTTTTGTGTGTTTTCTCCTTGAGCTCTTAGTAAGATTTCATATGGTCCATTGATACGTAGCCACAGTAAGCCGAACTGGTGCAGACTGGTGCAGACTGGTACAGACTGGTGCAGACTGGTGCAGACTGGTACAGACTGGTGCAGACTGGTGCAGACTGGTGCAGACTGGTGCAGACTGGTGCAGACTGGTGCAGACTGGTGCAGACTGGTGCAGACTGGTACAGACTGGTGCAGACTGGTGCAGACTGGTACAGACTGGTGCAGACTGGTACAGACTGGTACAGACTGGTGCAGACTGGTGCAGACTGGTGCAGACTGGTGTGCAGTCCTGAATCCACCAGATGTTCTTCTTCGTGTGCTTTTATTCTCCAGCAATACCCAGCTAGTCAGCTAGAAGCTGGGCGCCCGTCTTTTACCCCTTCATCTGTCCCTCTCTCTCTCTCTCTCCCTCTCTCCCTCCCTCCCTCCCTCTGCCAGCCTGCCCTGTAGAAGACATGACGCCTACTAAATACAGACTGATTGATCGTCCGACCGATTGATTGATCGGTGTCTAAGAAGGCCTCTCTTTTCACTGCAAACTGTAATGATTAGCTCCTCTCTCGCTCTCGCTCCGTCTTTATGACCTCCTGCCTCCACCGGAGCATCCGTCTGTCTCTCCTCGTCTTTCTGCGACACTTCCTCATCCTCTCTTCCCCTCTTCCCCTCATCCCCTCATCCTCTCATCCTCTCATCCACACAAAGCTGCCTCCCCTCCTCTCGGCCCGTTACTGATTGTCTTCTTCGTCTGTCGGGCTCCTGAAGGACGAGAGGTAATTTTTTAATCTCTGCTCCATCTCTCTGTCTTTTGACTCCGTTCTCAAAAACATTTCATATTCTAATCGGCTCCCCCCCTCCCCCTCCCCCCTGCAGCACCTCTTAATACCTTTTTATAGGTCCATCAAACTCACCAAATATCCACCATATTTATTTAATTTGTCTCCATTTTTCTGTCTTCCTCGCACTGCAATCTCCCTTTTTTGCTTCCCCCTTCCTGCCCCACCACCCCCTTTCTTTTTTTCCCTCCCTCCCCCCCTTTTCCCTCCCTTTCTTTCCTTCACTCCTTGCCTGGAGGTGAGCGCTAAACGTGCATCATTCAGCGAAAAAACAAAAGGAGTGAATTGATTGGGTTATCAGCTGCTGCTCTGGTGGACCCTTTGATCAGAACTGAAAGGCAGCGCTACATGTCAGAATTCTGCTTCAGCAGCTCTTTTTTGAGTTTTACAATTACTACACGCCACGGTCACATCCAAAGTTTCTCCCCCCTCCCCCCCCACCGTCTTGGGGTTAGGCCCCGCGGCGGCGAGCGCCATCGCGGCTCAGACTGGGTGGATGGCGTCGGTGAGATACGCTGCCGCGGCCCGCTAGCTAACGACTCATTTTCTATCCGGTAATCTATCGATGATTCATTTTTTGGGACGTGAGCAGAGAACTTAATTGACCATTTAATTAAAGTTTGTTTTGTTCCCTGACAAACTGCCGGCTGCGTTGTCGTCTGATGCGGCACCAAGAAAAACACAATGCGCTTCCCCTGAAATCTTGTAAACCGACCAAACAGATATTCTCTCTTGTATTCTAGTCCTGGTCCACTATAGATCTCAGTCATGCAGGTTCCCCAGAACCAGTCCACCTTGGACAGACCCGGATCCAGCAGAGACCGGTGCTCAGAGACACTACCACTTTCCTCCACAGGGGCCGCCAAAGTCAACACAACGTAAAGGTTCCTCGTAGCTTTAACGAGCGTAATTAGCGGTCACAAGAGCAAAAACACGCGTCAATTTAAAAATATTGATCCCGACGCCGTCGATCACGTTGACTAATCGCTGCCTCGTGAAACGCCGTTAGTGCTGAGCGCGCTCGTTCCACCAGCGACTCACAGCCGCCCAGCAGGGCTCGAACCGAGACCTGCACTGGGAAGTGTCTCTCACCAGAGATTCCCCCACTCTGACCCGAGAGGGAGAGGGAGAGAGGGAGAGAGAGAGAGAGAGGGAGAGGGAGAGAGAGAGAGAGAGAGAGAGAGAGAGAGGAACTGGAAGAAACTTGCCAGTTCATTAATAACTCGGCGATGCAAAGGGGGCGAGGTCACCGGGTCAGCGCTCTACTTTTCTCAGGCTCTGACATAACCTCCAAGGTCAACGACAACAATAGAGAGGGCGATGGTGTCGGCTTTGACCCGATGAGAGGCGGCCGTCTAGATTAATGTGCTCCGTATTACAGTAAATGTACATCGGAGGAAACCACTTCGGGAGAACAATGAAGCGGAGATAAAGATAAACAGAATAGAGGAAGTTCCCTGAAAAAATAACTGCTGAGGGTTCCAGATGAAACGCATGCAGAGAGGCAAAAAACAACAATAGACTGGTTCTTCTCGACAGCCTCGGGGTCCGGTCTCCTAAACAGTCACCTCGCTCCCTCAGTAATTGGCTGGCTGGTACTTAAGGCCAACAGCTTTTAATAAGCAATAGAGGCAGGAGCCAAACTGACAATAACTGCTGCCCTACATCAATTATTGGATACATATCCATCACTTGCTGACTTATATGTGACCCCAGGCACCTGCCAACTGAGGTATTGACTAGCCAGCCCTCCCAGCCCCCCCCCCCCCCCCCCCCCTGCCCAGTGCAAGTGACAAGTTCCATTTGCAATCACATTTATTAAACGCTGTTAGAATGAGTGAAGCTCTGGCCGGCCCACGTTGCTCCACCGGCCTCAGCTCTCACTAATCTGAGAGAATGGGATGAATGTCCGGAGAAGATAGATATGAGGAAGTGTGTGATGGAGTGATTGTGTGTGTGTGTGTGTGTGTGTGTGTGTGTTGTTTCTTATTTTCTGTCACGCCTACATTGCACCACTAGTTCATCCTCGGGTTCCCAGCGCTTTTGTCCATGGTGTGAGTTGTGTTTCTGCCCTCTGCATCGTGCTAGTGTTGTTCAGACGGCAACCTCTGGTTGTATAGAAGTCTATGCTTCATGTGTTAAAGCTGCATTCTCTCTCCTGACCACCAGGGGGCGACTACTCTGGTTGTATAGAAGTCTATGCCTCATGTGTTAAAGCTGCATTCTCTCTCCTGACCACCAGGGGGCTACTCCTCTGGTTGTATAGAAGTCTATGCTTCATGTGTTAAAGCTGCATTCTCTCTCCTGACCACCAGGGGGCGACTCCTCTGGTTGTATAGAAGTCTATGCTTCATGTGTTAATGCTGCATTCTCTCTCCTGACCACCAGGGGGCTACTCCTCTGGTTGTATAGAAGTCTATGCTTCATGTGTTAAAGCTGCATTCTCTCTCCTGACCACCAGGGGGCGACTCCTCTGGTTGTATAGAAGTCTGCTTCATGTGTTAAAGCTGCATTCTCTCTCCTGACCACCAGGGGGCGACTCCTCTGGTTGTATAGAAGTCTATTTAAATGACTCTACTTCTCTCTTGATGTATTCCCTCAGTAAACATTGTAAACATGAGTTTATGTCTCAATCTCTAGTTTCAAGTCTTCTTCAATACAGCATGATGTTCATTTAGTAAATTATGCTCATTTAGAGTCAAACAGACCATAAAGCAGGGGATGCTTTAGGGGCGGGGCTTCAGAGTGATTGACAGGTCGACACCAGTGTGTGAGTTTCGTAGCTATCTGGATCTTTGACCATCAGGTCCCTCCTCTTCCTCCTATAATCGGTTGTTATGACATCGGCTCAAAAGACAAAACAAATCAAGGGATTCGATTCTGGTGGTCAAAGGTCACTGCCACTAAAAACTAATGATAAAATAATGTCCCTTTAGGATTTGACCGTAATTCTCTTCCTAATATTAACTTGGATACCTTTGTTCTGCTCCTTTGTATTTCCTGGTTTAGTTATCAGTTCATATTTGTAGTTATGAGACGTCTCCAGGCTCAGAATCTGGGCGTCAAAGTGAAAGTGCAACAAAAAGAGGACAGAGCAGGAAAGTGATGACGGCCTGCTGCGTCCTCTCTTCTTCCCTCCCTCCCTCCCACCTTTCCTCCCCCCTTTCCTCCCTCCCCTCTCTGCCCCATTGAATTATGCCTCTCCTAATTGGCTTCAGTGGCGCTTAAAGCAAACAGTTTAAATAAGTAAAAGGCACTTGGATGAGGAAGCAGGGCCTTGTAATTATTGGAACGGCATCAGTCAGGGTGCTGCTCTCTCTCTCTTCTCTCTCTTCTCTTCTCTCTTCTTTCTTTCTCTCTATCTCTTCTCTCTCTCTGTCTCTTCGCTGTCTCTTCTCTCTCTCTCCTCTCTCTCTCTTCTCTCTCTCTCTTCTCTCTCTCTCACTCATTCACTGCTGCATGTGGATTTTTTTTGGTGACGAGTTAGCAGGATAACAGAAGACACAGTGAAGGTGTGTGTGTGTGTGTGTGTGTGCTTCTGTGTGTGTGTGTTATGTGTGTGTGTGTGTGTGTGAGCGTGTGTGTGTGTGTGTGTGTGTGTGTGTGTGTGTGTGTGTGTGTGTGTGTGTGTGTGTGTGTGTGTGTGATGGGCCCACAGGTACAGGTCCATCCTCTAACGCTGCTTCATCACACGTCTCTCTGACATGTTTATAAGGCTGAACTTTGCGGTGCGAGTAGAGATGAGCTGAGAGGGGCCGCCGCCTCGGGCCCTGGCTCCGCCCCTCACCGATCGTATGCTAATTACAGACATCCCTAAACATCGCTTACAAGGAGTTAATTGAGTGGGCCATTACGCAGGTCTATATTTCAGGGGTGCCGGTGCAGGGCCCTGTGGGAGAGACGTGGAAAGAGAGGATGAGGAGCCGGAGGAGATGGGTGAAGGCTGCTTTATGAGAGAGGGAGGGAGGGAGAGAGAGAGGAGAGAGAGAGAGAGAGAGAGAGAGAGAGAGAGAGAGAGAGAGAGAGAGAAGGAGAGAGAGAGAGAGAGAGAGAGAGAGAGAGAGAGAGAGAGAGAGAGAGAGAGAGAGAAGGAGAGAGAGAGAGAGAGAGAGAGAGAGAAGAGAGAGAGAGAGAGAGAGAGAGAGAGAGAGAGAGACTGCTGGCTCTGCTACTGGAAGGAAGGAGCTTGTTCAGAGCTGATCCGGGATCAGTTAGATCCGGTGGTCGCGTCAGACTTTTCTGCTGCAAAATAAAAAAATCTATTATTATTATTATTAGTTTGATTACAATAACACAAATGATGTAACAAAGACAACAACTACTTCAATTACATCATTTATTTTTTTATTCAAAGCTTCTATTGAGGTTTTTGAATTAAGTTTTAAAATGTCTTTGAAGTTTGCACGGAGGACTCGCAGTACTCTACATGTTTATGTATGCCTTTGTGTTTCTTAATAATAATAAATATACCAAACAAGATTATAGATCTGTGTTGAAATGAGCAAGAGGAGAGCTAGCAGCGTTGGCAGCACCGGAGCTAACGGCTAACGTACGGAGGCTCCATTCAGTTACACTGTGATGCGTTCAGGATCCGTTCAGTAAATCAGGCCCAGCTCCAGTCAGGAGCAATATCACACGCTTTGTATTCATGCTTTCTCAATACTTTCGGGTACTTTTGGAAACGATTAGAGGATGTGCTGCTGGCTGGTTCCCTCTCTGGTATGGAAGGAGCTGGGAGTGAAGAGCAACAGGGACATGAAATCAAACGGTGAAAGTGGCAGTTAAGTCTTAAGGGACAGGTGAGGGAGGGGGGGGGAGAAAAAGAAAAGAAAGGATGGAGCGATGAGGAAGGAGAGCAGGTCCTCGCTCAGGGGGGCAATTAACCAGCATCCTTCTCATCTCAGCTGGTGGCATCCACAGTGGAGGAGGACATCGTCCATGGGCGGGAGGAGATAGGGGTGTGTGTGTGTGTGTGTGTGTGTGTGTGTGTGACTCTGCTCCACCTCCAGGAGGCCATAACTCCATCACCTCCCCGCCTATCGACTCCCTGCGAGCGGGGGTCGATACTGGAATGATGGCCCTGCTATGTCTTCTCCATCCATCCGCCGCGGCCATTGAGTGTATGTTAATGTTATGAATTATCGAGAGAACAGTTACTATTGATTGGCCGGGGATTATTGGTGGGCTGCGTATATATGGGGGGGGGGGGGGGGGGGTCAGAAATCCTGCAGAAGGGTTTAAGTATCTACTAAGACTCCTGACCCCTAAAGGGCCCGGGTCAGAGGTCACCTGGAGGGCGAGGCTGACTGTTGATGCCGACCCTCCCTCCACCCCCCCTCACACTCCAGCCCCTCTCTCTCTTTCTACTTCTCCCTCCCTCCCTCCGCTTCCTGTTCACAACAGCGTCGCATTAGTCAGATGCGAGACGCAGATACCTGCGTCGGGTTATTTATCTAAAGGGAGCCGCTCAGCCTGTTATTCAGAAAATGTTGTTTCTGTCTGCTTCGTTTTCATCAGAGCGATGCAGGACGAGAGGGGGGATTAAAGCCTGTACACCTGATACTGTCATAACACAGACCGCCGCCCCTCACACACACACACACACACACACACACACACACACACACACACACACACACACACACTCACACACTCTCCAGTTTGTGTGGTTTGGAATCGCCCAGTTTTCCCGGAGCCCAGCGGAGCAGCGTTCCCAGGCAAAGCGCTGAGTTTACTCAGCTCAGGGAAGTTCTCTGTGGTCTGGAGAGGGAACGCTGTTATTCCACAGGTGGACATGAGCTCCAGTGAAACGCCCTCTGGAGGTTGTGTGTTCACAGGGTGTGTGTTCACAGGGTGTGTGTTGAGCCCACGAAGAACCAGAGAACCTCATTGTTCAACGAGGTGCTGAAGGAACTAACCCGAGTTTTAAAAGTGTTTCAGCATTGTTTCCTCAACCTGAGGAAGCTGAACCTAACGGAGACTTTTTACTAATTTTACTGAGTAACTTTAAACTTTAACATTTTGTAGGTCAAAGGTCACTGTGACCTCGTCTCAGTAACGCTTTGAGAGGATCCTTTCTGGGTGAACTGATGAGAAATTGGGGGTCAAAAAAAAAACATGAATAATACAAATGCATTGTTCATGATGCAGAGAATGTTTTTTATCTGAAGCCGCTCTGAGCTCAGACGTTTACTGGGAATTGATCCTGTGTCTAAGTGTTAGTCATAAATTTACACCCCTCTGGTCACCTAGCCCATCCAATCACTAGGATACACACACACACACACACACTGACCTGAGCTATGACTCATTCAGCTCCTCGTGATCTTTTAGACTCAGCAGGGGAAGTCCGTGTAATGAAGGAGGTTCACAGAGACTCAGAGTCTGCAACTGGAAACAGGTGTGACGGGGAAACTGAGCCAACGACAGTGATGATGATGAGGATGATGAGGGTGATGAAGATGATGAGGATGCTGCTACAGTTGTGAGTATGACCGAGTAAAGACTGAAGTCACATGAAGTTGAGGATGCTTAAAATAAGCCTTCACAGTGGAGCAGAGCCGGAGGGCTGCAGCTCTGAAGGCTGCTGAGATGAATAAATAAAACAGCATTGATCTTTTTCTAATAGCAGAGGCCTGGGGGGGTGGGGGGGGCGGGGGTTACTTGTCTCCTGGGTCAGGGGGGAGGAGCCTGGCCCTCCTGCTCCACCTGTTCCTGGAAGGAGATCACTGCACAGCGCCACCAGGACTCAATGAATATTTAAAGAGAGCCCCTGATTACTGTGAGCGCTGATGAGAGCGCCATCGGCACGCCGCCATCGGCACTCAAGTAGTGGGGACGGGCGTTCGATGCCGACTGAGTCTCTTTCCAAGTGAAGAGCCCAGCAGCTTCTCCTTCACCTGTTTTACATCATTCAATGATTAAATAACTCACATCAGGATCAAAAGCTCTGGAATACTTTTCACTGCTAGAATAAAGAGCTGATAGTTGATGATGATCTATAAAGACATGTTTTCTTTTACATATTAAGATAAATAAAACTAAACGTCCTGTTTGCCTCCTCGGACCATGACCTCCAGCATTCACTGGGGCGTTTTGCAGCCGAGTGTGAAGCGGCGGGGATGAGAGTCAGCACCACGAAATCTGAGGCCATGGTGCTCTGCCGGAAACCGGTGGATTGCTCCCTCCGGGTGGGGACAGAGTGCCTACCACAAGCGAAGGAGTTCAAGTATCTCGGGGTCTTGTTCACGAGTGAGGGTAAAATGGAGCGGGAGATCGACAGGCGTATCGGTGCGGCTGCAGCAGTAAAACAGGCGTTGCACCGGGCCGTCTTGGTGAAGAAGGAGCTGAGCCGGAAGGCGAAGCTCTCAATTTACTGGTCGGTCTACGTCCCAACCCTCACCTATGGTCACGAGCTTTGGATCGTGTCCGAAAGAACGAGGTCGCGGATACAAGCGGCCGAAATGAGTTTCCTCCGTAGAGTGGCCGGGCTCAGCCTTAGAGATAGGGTAAGGAGCTCGGACATCAGGAGGGAGCTTGAAGTTGAGCCGCTACTCCTTTGTGTGGAAAGGAGTCAGCTGAGGTGGTTCAGCATCTAATTAGGATGCCTCCAGGACGCCTCCCTTTAGAGGTTTTCCAGGCACGTCCATCTGGTAGGAGGCCCCGGGGAAGACCCAGGACACGCTGGAGGGATTATATCTCCCAGCTGGTCTGGGAACGCCTCGGGATCCCCCAGAATGAGCTGGTAGATGTTGCGGGTGAGAGAGAAGTCTGGGTCAGCCTGCTTGACCTGCTGCCTCCGCGACCCGACCCCGGATAAGCGGTGGAAAATGGATGGATGGATGGAAAACTAAACGTGCTTCATACTCGGAGGGAAAACTAAAAATCTCAGTCTGAATAAAAAACAGAAATGTGGAATCGGGTCAAATGTAGTTAGTTCATTACATTTCCAATAAAAAGCAGCTAACCGGTGAATAACACCAAACCGGTCTTTAATAAGTTCATAAATATCCAGACGGGGTCGACGGGGCTCCTAAATAAAAGTTGTGTGGAAGAGCGTATATCAGGACGGCTGTAAAGGCTGCCCTTTAGGACGGAGCACTGAGAGTAGTTGACTCCTGTCTGCTGATAGGGGGCCTTATATCACTCAGTCACACACACACACACACACACACACACACACACACACACACACACACACACACACACACACACACACACACACACACACACACACACACACACACACACACTCTCGTAAATGTCACCTGTTAATCTGGCCTCAAGTGATGCTCCGTGCACTCACCATCGGCCACCTGAGCTTCTCTGAGGTTCAGCTGAAGGAGACGCTCGCCCTGCAGAGAGACACTGAGGACGGGTTAAGGGTTAAGGGTTAAGGGTTATGGGTTATGGGTTATGGGTTATGGGTTAAGGGTTATGGGTTATGGGTTAAGGGTTAAGGTTATGGGTTATGGTTAAGGGTTATGGGTTATGGGTTAAGGTTATGGGTTATGGTTAAGGGTTATGGTTAAGGTTATGGGTTAAGGGTTACGGTTATGGGTTATGGGTTATGGGTTAAGGGTTAAGGTTATGGGTTATGGTTAAGGGTTATGGTTAAGGTTATGGGTTAAGGGTTACGGTTATGGGTTATGGGTTATGGGTTAAGGGTTAAGGTTATGGGTTATGGTTAAGGGTTATGGTTAAGGTTATGGGTTATGGGTTAAGGGTTAAGGTTAAGGGTTACGGTTATGGGTTATGGTTAAGGGTTAGGGTTAAGGTTATGGGTTAAGGGTTAAGGTTATGGGTTATGGTTAAGGGTTAAGGGTTATGGTTAAGGTTAAGGGTTAAGGTTATGGGTTAAGGGTTAAGGGTTACGGTTATGGTGCCTTCAACGGCCATCGCTAAGGTCAAAGGTCAACGACCGGCTGCATTGGCATCCTGGTTAGACGAGCGTCTTGTCTGCTTTTTAGCTCTTCCAACACATTTTCAACAAATATTAATTTGTTTATTAAAAAGTGAATCAACGTTTGGGTTAAATGATACACATGCATTCTTGTGTGTGTGTGTGCGCGTGTGCGTGTGTGTCTACTCAGATGTGTGTGTGTGTCTACTCAGAGGACAGGAGGACAGGAGAGAGAAAGAACGAGGGATGTGAAGGAGGACAGGAGAGAGAAAGAACGAGGGATGTGGAGGAGGACAGGAGAGAGAAAGAACGAGGGATGTGAAGGAGGACAGGAGAGAGAAAGAACGAGGGATGTGGAGGAGGACAGGAGAGAGAAAGAACGAGGGATGTGGAGGAGGACAGGAGAGAGAAAGAACGAGGGATGTGGAGGAGGACAGGAGAGAGAAAGAACGAGGGATGTGAAGGAGGACAGGAGAGAGAAAGAACGAGGGATGTGAAGGAGGACAGGAGAGAGAAAGAACGAGGGATGTGAAGGAGGGCAGGAGAGAGAAAGAACGAGGGATGTGAAGGAGGACAGGAGAGAGAAAGAACGAGGGATGTGAAGGAGGACAGGAGAGAGAAAGAACGAGGGATGTGAAGGAGGATGGGGGCGGGCTGTTGTGTATTTATCTCCACCTTGTAGGAATTTGTATCGTACACTGAGCGCACTTATTAAGGATCACAGCGTGGTGCTCCCTCTCTCTCTCTCCCTCCCTCTCTCTCCCTCTCTCTCTCTCCCTCACCCTCTCTCTCTCTCACACACACACACTCATTCCCATGCATGCAGTCGGCCACCACACACCCTTTGGTTGATATATCTCAATGACTACGTTTACATGCAGCGAATATTAATTTTTCTGTCATAATTCCTGCTGAGCCTCGTGGCCGATGATCATGAATATGTTTCACTACTCTTCACAAACTACGGTTCACGTAGTCCACCGTCTGAACTCCATCTTTCATTCTTTAACCACCTTCTGGAAAAGGTCAGCGGTTGTGCTGTGTGTGCAAATCACCTGTTGATATCCAAGTCTTTCATAATGTTTAATGGTGGGCATCGGTTCTGCAGAGCGACTCCTCTGGTTGTATAGAAGTCTGCTTCATGTGTTAAAGCAGCATTCTCTCTCCTGACCACCAGGGGGTGACTCCTCTGGTTGTATAGAAGTCTATGCTTCATGTGTTAAAGCAGCATTCTCTCTCCTGACCACCAGGGGGCGACTCCTCTGGTTGTATAGAAGTCTGCTTCATGTGTTAAAGCAGCATTCTCTCTCCTGACCACCAGGGGGCGACTCCTCTGGTTGTATAGAAGTCTATGCTTCATGTGTTAAAGCTGCATTCTCTCTCCTGACCACCAGGGGGCGACTCATGTGGTTGTATAGAAGTCTATGCTTCATGTTTTAAAACTTGAGTAATATCTGCCCGTCCCGACATTTATTTATTGGTCAGAATGAGATAATAGTAGTAATATAATAAGTATAAGTATATAATATTAGCGGATGTAAACGTAGTTTGTTTGGAGGTATCCAGATGTGCATCACTTTATGTGGTAAAGCAAAACAACAACACTTACATGTAAAAGATATCACCATCATATGCAAGTTCACGCTCACCCTTATGTTTATGTCTCAGAGCGGCAAAACATGCACCAGAGACAACACTTTGTGTGTGTGTGTGTGTGTGTGTGTGTGTCTTCACAGAGATGATGGGTCCCAAAGCTCAGGTTTAAGAGTACAAACCATATCCAGCTGTTGTGAAGTAAACATCGACAAAACAAACAAACGCATACAAAAATGTACAGAGACACCACACTGCTGCTGTGAGGGGGGAGGGGGGGTGATGAAATGAAGAGAGGGAGAGGGCGAGAGACACCGGCAGCGGCCTGAGGGGAGGGCAAACAGCAGGTCTGTCTTTTTCCTGACGAGCAGATCACACACACTGCACCTGTTACGGCTCCGTTATTTAACCAGCTTTTATTCACAGTTTGTGCGTTTTACAAGCTCTCAAGTCGCCGGCTTATCGTCTGTTTGCCGCAGTAACCGATTTCTCCGGGCGCTTCCACGCCGACGCAGACAGCTGGCCGAGCTGCACGTCTGGCACCAGGCCTGAGAGTCAGCCGGAAAAGTTACAGAGATGACCGCAGACAGGGAGGAAACACTGGAGGCAAACATGAATGTGGGGATAAAGTTATGCATGGAAACATGTATCTGATGTGAGTCGACATTCAATTCATGAGATGAAGAACCTGTGACTCGAGGCTCCATCGAGCTGCAATATCAGCAAATATATCAGAGATGGAGAGAAAATGTCTCAAAGTTTAGTTTAGCTTCTAGAAGGCAGAGCTATCAGAGAGATGACACATTGTTGGGTTATGTTCTGTCACCAGTGTAGCCTGAAAGAATGGTGGAGTTAGCATGCTAGCTAGCGGACCGCTGGCTAGCTAGAGGGCCGTTGGCTAACTAGAGGGCCGTTTGCTAACTAGAGGGCCGTTTGCTAACTAGAGGGCCGCTGGCTAACTAGAGGACCGTTGGCTAACTAGAGGACCGTTGGCTAACTAGAGGGCCGCTGGCTAACTAGAGGACCGTTGGCTAACTAGAGGACCGTTGGCTAACTAGAGGACCACTGGCTAGCTAGAGGACCGCTGGCTAGCTAGAGGACCGTTGGCTAACTAGAGGACCGTTGGCTAACTAGAGGACCACTGGCTAGCTAGAGGACCGCTGGCTAGCTAGAGGACCGTTGGCTAACTAGAGGACCGTTGGCTAACTAGAGGACCACTGGCTAGCTAGAGGACCGTTGGCTAACTAGAGGACCGTTGGCTAACTAGAGGACCGTTGGCTAACTAGAGGACCGCTGGCTAACTAGAGGACCGGCGGCTAGCTAGAGGGCCGCTGGCTAACCAGAGGACCGTTGGCTAACTAGAGGACCACTGGCTAGCTAGAGGACCGCTGGCTAGCTAGAGGACCGTTGGCTAACTAGAGGACCGTTGGCTAACTAGAGGACCGTTGGCTAGCTAGAGGACCGTTGGCTAACTAGAGGACCGTTGGCTAACTAGAGGACCGTTGGCTAACTAGAGGGCCGTTGACTAACTAGAGGACCGCTGGCTAGCTAGAGGACCGCTGGCTAGCTAGAGGACCGTTGGCTAACTAGAGGACCGCTGGCTAGCTAGAGGACCGTTGGCTAGCTAGAGGACCGTTGGCTAACTAGAGGACCGTTGGCTAACTAGAGGACCACTGGCTAGCTAGAGGACCGTTGGCTAACTAGAGGACCGTTGGCTAACTAGAGGACCGTTGGCTAACTAGAGGACCGTTGGCTAACTAGAGGACCGCTGGCTAACTAGAGGACCGGCGGCTAGCTAGAGGGCCGCTGGCTAACCAGAGGACCGTTGGCTAACTAGAGGACCACTGGCTAGCTAGAGGACCGCTGGCTAGCTAGAGGACCGTTGGCTAACTAGAGGACCGTTGGCTAACTAGAGGACCGTTGGCTAGCTAGAGGACCGTTGGCTAACTAGAGGACCGTTGGCTAACTAGAGGACCGTTGGCTAACTAGAGGGCCGTTGACTAACTAGAGGACCGCTGGCTAGCTAGAGGACCGCTGGCTAGCTAGAGGACCGTTGGCTAACTAGAGGACCGTTGGCTAGCTAGAGGACCGTTGGCTAACTAGAGGACCGTTGGCTAACTAGAGGACCGTTGGCTAACTAGAGGACCACTGGCTAGCTAGAGGACCGCTGGCTAGCTAGAGGACCGTTGGCTAACTAGAGGACCGTTGGCTAACTAGAGGACCGTTGGCTAACTAGAGGACCACTGGCTAGCTAGAGGACCGCTGGCTAGCTAGAGGACCGTTGGCTAACTAGATACGGGTGTAAACAGGTCAAAGCTGCTCATCTTAATGCTCTGACAACAACAAAAGATAAATTCAACTGATAAATAAATAAATAAATGAGCCGGCCTGGTTTCACAATGTGGTCGGAGAGAATCGTGATCACAACACCTGCATGTAAGCACAGTATTTGATGTCTCATCCCAGATCCTCTCCCAGCGCTACAATTCATCGCTGGCTAAAAATTCCCAAGTGAGCTTCTGTGCTCCTCCAGGATGAATCTATCCGGTCCGGTCCAGGAAGAGTGTGCACGGCGGTCCTCAGCCTACAGAGAGCTGCTGCAGCCTCTGTGGCGCTGGGGCAGGCCAGAGGGTGAGAGAGGCAATTAGAGAGGCAGAGAGGGGGAGAAGGGGAGGGACTACCGGGATGGGAGATGCAGGATTTACTCCCTAACCACCGACGAGGGGATGGAGGGAAGACGCAGCTCGTGACAGGTTGCACGGGAGGAAGACACGGACAAAGACGCTCCGACATCAAAGACGCTTCCCTCCTCCTTTTACTCCTGTTTCATCCTGCAAGTGTACGGAAGGAAAAGGCCTCATTTACACAAAAAGCTCTTTAAACTCTCATGTGTCATCTTCAGATCCCTCTCTCTCTCTCTCTCTCTCACTCTCTCTCTCTCTTTCTATTCTGTCTGGAATCTGTTTGTCCTCGTTGTCCCGGCCAAATTATTCAGACAAATAGTTTTATTTTTCTTACCGCTGCATCTTTCTAGTAAAAGAGATAAACACTTTAATGCAGAGCGAAGAGTTCATATTAATAATTAAAGTAATGATTCATCCTCTCATCGTTCATCTTTTGATGAAGTCATCGGTTGTTTAGCCAATAAACACCAATAGTGTTGGTGATGAACTAGAATAAATCCAGATATTTTCACATGAATATAAAATAGATATTGGAGATCAATTATGTTTCCAATAACTCTAATAATACATTATTAAATCAATCAGTACAAATACGATCGGTTATTTTCTTATCATTTGAATTGTGTGTTTTTATGAAGAGAAATAACTAAGTTACTATTCTCTAGCCTCGTAGACCAGCTGCTATAATCAACAACAATTTGGATTTGAAAAATACCTGTGACTCCGGTCCGGTCCGTGACTATGGTCTGGGTCTCCGGTCCGTGACTCCGGTCCATGAGGTTTATGGTCTGTCGCTCCACCAGAGGCCACACAGGCCTCATCCAGGTGCAGAAAGTGGCTTCTTTCCTGGACTGGGATGTGGCTCTGCCTGGAAAGCCTTCTTCCCCCCTTGAAGTGGGAGCTGTGTGTTGTTTTATTCCCCTGGTCTGGTCTGGCCTGGCCTGGTCTGGTCTGGTCTGGCCTGGTCTGGTCTGGCCTGGTCTGGTCTGGTCTGGTCTGGCTCGGCTTGGCTCGGTTGGGCTCGGTTTGGTCTGTACCGGTCTGTGGTGACCACATCAGTGGAGCTCACGGTTCTCACTGAGGAAATGAACAGAGAGAACTGACTCAGCACACACACACACACACACACACACACACACACACACACTATCCTGTCTTGATTACATAGCTCATAGCTAGCTTACTCATACACGGAGGCTCTTTTAACTCATGCAGGCTGTGATTTCTGCTCCAGAATACACACCACAGCCAAAACTCTCTCTCTCTCTCTCTCTCCCCCCACCCCCCCACCCCTTTCCCCCTCCCCATCATGGAGTCATCCGTCCTCCGACTCAGCATCAGGTCTCATCAGGTGTGGGATCTGCTGACCCGACTGTCCGCCGCGTCCCGGTGGACCTGCAGGCGATGACCTAATGGTCACCTGATCCTCGGCACCGCCATCGTTTCTCCGTCCCTCACCCCCTCTCCCCCCCCTCCCCCCCAGCTCTGGTGTCTCGTTTGATGAAACCAGAATAGTCACGATGATGTCATCGACGTGAGTCAACAGGTAGGCGCTGCAGCTGAGTCGGCGTTCCGGTCATGGGAAGCGGCTCCATGCGACCAGGGGGCGGAGCCAGGGGCGGAGCCATGGCCCGGTCGTGTCAGCACATCTTGCTGTGACTTTCACCCAAACGGACACGGAGTTATTTTAACCCTCTGACCCCTGAGATGCTTCAGGGGCGTTTTTCCTGCTCCTCATTGCACCCTTAAAAACACTTTATAACATTTATATATAAACATTTATAACTTTAAAAACACAGTTATAACTTTAAAAACACAGTTATAACTTTAACAACACAGTTATAACTTTAAAAACACAGTTATAACTTTAAAAACACAGTTATAACTTTAACAACACAGTTATAACTTTAACAACACAGTTATAACTTTAAAAACACAGTTATAACTTTAACAACACAGTTATAACTTTAACAACACAGTTATAACTTTAAAAACACAGTTATAACTTTAAAAACACAGTTATAACTTTAACAACACAGTTATAACTTTAAAAACACAGTTATAACTTTAAAAACACAGTTATAACTTTAAAAACACAGTTATAACTTTAAAAACACAGTTATAACTTTAAAAACACAGTTATAACTTTAACAACACAGTTATAACTTTAACAACACAGTTATAACTTTAAAAACACAGTTATAACTTTAAAAACACAGTTATAACTTTAAAAACACAGTTATAACTTTAAAAACACAGTTATAACTTTAACAACACAGTTATAACTTTAACAACACAGTTATAACTTTAACAACACAGTTATAACTTTAAAAACACAGTTATAACTTTAAAAACACAGTTATAACTTTAAAAACACAGTTATAACTTTAACAACACAGTTATAACTTTAAAAACACAGTTATAACTTTAACAACACAGTTATAACTTTAAAAACACAGTTATAACTTTAAAAACACAGTTATAACTTTAACAACACAGTTATAACTTTAAAAACACAGTTATAACTTTAACAACACAGTTATAACTTTAACAACACAGTTATAACTTTAAAAACACAGTTATAACTTTAAAAACACAGTTATAACTTTAAAAACACAGTTATAACTTTAACAACACAGTTATAACTTTAACAACACAGTTATAACTTTAAAAACACAGTTATAACTTTAACAACACAGTTATAACTTTAAAAACACAGTTATAACTTCAACAACACAGTTATAACTTTAACAACACAGTTATAACTTTAACAACACAGTTATAACTTTAACAACACAGTTATAACTTTAACAACACAGTTATAACTTTAACAACACAGTTATAACTTTAAAAACACAGTTATAACTTCAACAACACAGTTATAACTTTAACAACACAGTTATAACTTTAACAACACAGTTATAACTTTAAAAACACAGTTATAACTTTAAAAACACAGTTATAACTTTAAAAACACAGTTATAACTTTAAAAACACAGTTATAACTTTAACAACACAGTTATAACTTTAACAACACAGTTATAACTTTAAAAACACAGTTATAACTTTAAAAACACAGTTATAACTTTAACAACACAGTTATAACTTTAAAAACACAGTTATAACTTTAAAAACACAGTTATAACTTTAAAAACACAGTTATAACTTTAACAACACAGTTATAACTTTAACAACACAGTTATAACTTTAAAAACACAGTTATAACTTTAAAAACACAGTTATAACTTTAACAACACAGTTATAACTTTAAAAACACAGTTATAACTTTAACAACACAGTTATAACTTTAACAACACAGTTATAACTTTAAAAACACAGTTATAACTTTAACAACACAGTTATAACTTTAAAAACACAGTTATAACTTTAACAACACAGTTATAACTTTAACAACAGTTATAATGACATAAAACATACAAAAAGAAATTAATGTAAGCTGAATTTTCTTTGATAAATTGGAAATCAATGGAATCCATACATCCAAAACGATTGCTGATGTTATATTAATAAAAAAGGATCTTTACGTGCGGTTCATATTTAACTATTTACATTTCACCTCCTCTTCCTCAGCAGCACCTCATGGAAGTTTCCTGGAATTTCCTTCCGTGACTGTTGGTCTCAGGCGAGTCAGTTATTGGAGCTCAGACTTTAATGTTTCTAACAGATCCTGGATGAAGGGAGCGCTTCATTCAGGGCCGAGTCTTTACATGTGACGCGTAGCACAAAAATATGTTGATGAGCAATCACAATTATAAGCTTTGTTTTTGTTTTTTGTATTTTTACTGACGCGTTTAGTCACACGTGATGCGTTCAAGGACCGTTGGAAAGATGATGAACTGACAATAGTGAAGCTCTTACAGCCTCTGGAGTCTGTTCTCTTTTTGGGGTCTTTCCAACATTCCTGTAAACGAGTGCAAGAGTTGCGGTGGTGTGTGTGTGTGTGTGTGTGTGTGTGTGTGTGTGTGTGTGTGTGTGTGTGTGTGTGTGTGTGATGGGGGTCTCTTACCACTGAATGTGGACAACAACTTGCAGCACTCAGAATTCCCCTCCTCTGCTTTCCATAAACAAACTTTATTTTTCAGCGTCCAGACAAAACATCCTCTCCGCTCAGAGCCGGGTCACGAACTCGTGTTGTTACACGTGTTTTACTTCATTTTAACGCCCGTTTTAACTTCATGTACTTAACGGGGGAAACGTGTTGGATTGATCATCATTAAGGACGAGTGCATCGTGTGATGTCATCCGTGTGATGTCATCCGTGTGATGTCATCCGTGTGCAGAGGCCTCACAAACAGGAGGAGCTGGTTCAGAGGGAACCGTGAACTGAAACCTCCGGTTCTACGACCTGAAGTAACTCTACGACACCGGCGTCCATCGTGCTCTCGTTCCTGATGAGCGAGGTGACAACAAGCGCAGGATGTTCCCACACTGGAGGAGTGAACCTGAACCTCTCGGGGCTCAGATCATTTGTTGTTAAGAGCTTCACTCAGCTTCTGCACTATTAGTCGCTCCAGAAGTATTTCTCATTACGCTCATGATCTGACCATATGGCTGTGCTATCTGTGTGTGTGTGTGAGTGTGTGAAAAGATACACATCGTCCTCGCTCCCGTACGCACTTCAAGCCTCGCATCACAGACCTCGTGTTCGTTTTGTTGTTCTTTGAATCCACCGGCATGCTGCATGGGTGTGTGTGTGTGTGTGTGTGTGAGAGAGAGAGTGAGTAAGTGAGTGTGTATATTTTTTAAATGCTGTTTTTGTCAAATGGAGCACAAATATTTCATGTTGAAGTTATCGACCAATCACATCGTGCTGAACAGACGTGTTCATAAAGCGACACCACGGAGAACAACAACACGGAGAACAACAACACAAAGAACAACAACACGGAGAACAACAACACAAAGAACAACAACACGGAGAACAACAACACGGAGAACAACAACACGGAGAACAACAACACGGACTGAAATCAAGACGACCAACTTTATTACTTATTTTCTGACTGAGACAGCTCTTACCTTTCACAATAAAAGACCAAGACATATAGATCTGTTTGGGAACTCAAATTCACTCGTTTCACAAAGAAACTCCGTAAAATATTTCTCACAGTTACAGTTCAGCTCTCCACAAATCATTCAAACCTTTTTTATGGGAAAGTGTTGCAAAGTTGGCGACACCGCTGGTGGGAATCACTTTGATGGGAAATATTTTGTAAAAGGCCTTTCTCTCTCTCTCTCTCTCTCTCTCTCTCTCTCTCTCTCTCTCTCTCTCTGACAGAGCGTGTGTGAACAGAGCAGGTGGTGGTGGCAGAGCGTTTGTGTCTGTAGTGTTTTGTTGTTAATGTTATATTTTTCACATAGTTTAATAATCACAGTTGCACAGTAGTTTATAGTTTAGTGTTTGGGTATTTTGTGGGTTTATTTTTTTCTTTTCTTTCTCACCGGCGTCTGCCGGTAGCGTGGCAGGCGCCATGGCTAGCGGGTGTTTCAAACACCTCACCCGCAAACACGGTGTAAAGGTGTGTGCCACGTTCCCCTGCAGCGTGGAGGACATCGGCCTCGCTGTGGGGGAAAAGGTCGGCCACAGCGGCGTCGTGTCGGCCGCACGCATGAACAGTGCCGTGGTTGTTTTCCTGGACCGGGTGGAGAAGGTGAACTCGGTCGTCGAGACGGGCATCACCGTAAACAGCTGTTTCGTGCAGGTACTACCTTTATGCCAACCCGCCACCAAGGTAGTCCTGTCGAACGTCCCCCCCTTCATCACCGATGAGTTCCTCAGCAGAGAGCTGTCCAGACACGGGAAGGTGGCGTCCCCAATCCGCAGGATGTTGTCTGGGTGTAAGTCTCCATTGCTGAAGCACGTGGTGTCCCATCGCAGGCAGCTGTATATGATACTGAACAACCGGAACGAGGAGCTCAACCTCCGTTTCATTGTGAAAGTAGATGATTATGACTACACCATATACGCCACTTCAGCGGGCATGAAGTGCTTCGGTTGTGGAGAGGAGGGACACTCGGTGAGGGCCTGTCCGAAGCGGAGCGAGCCGGCTCCGCCCGGCCCGGGAGCGGCTGCGGCTGCTGACGCGGGGGCCCCCTCCGCTCCACCGGTAGCGGAGCGGCGGAGGGCTCCCGCCGGCGGAGCTCTCTGCGGAGATCCGCCGCTGTGGCCGAACCAACACACGGGGTGAGTTCAGTTGGTTCACCGGGGGTGGAGGTAGTTACGGGTGAAAAGGGGGGTTTGGGTGAGGGTATTGTGCGTAAAGAGGGGGTGGTGGGTGAGGAGGTTGTTCGGGGAAGGGAGGGTGTTCTGGGTGGGGTGGGGGAGAAGGAGGTGGGGGGTGGTGTGAGCGGTGTGTGTGGGATACAGGTGGAGGAGAAGGCAGGTGAGGGGGTCGCGGAGGAGAAGGCAGGTGAGGAGGGCATGGAGGAGAAGGCAGGTGAGGAGGGCATGGAGGAGAAGGCAGGTGAGGAGGGCATGGAGGAGAAGGCAGGTGAGGCAGGTGGAAAAAAGAACAAGAAAAAGACGGGGGGGAGCGCAGTGCGCTGTGGAGTGAGCAGGTGGAGGAGGCGGAGATGGAGGAGGAAAACGAGGGAAAAAAAAAAAGTACAACAAAACGCAGGAGGTCGAACAGGGTGGTGGCGATGAATGTGGGTGTGACTGATGAGAGTGCGAATGATGAGTGTGTGTCTGATAGTAGTGATGTTCCGGTTTTTAGCAGTAGTCAAAAAAGAAAGATGTTCACAGCAGAAAAATTAAAATCGTTTTTAGCACAAACAAAGAACCAGCATGGGGTAAAGGTGGGTGAGCACTTCCCAGACCTAGGTCTTTTTATTGCCTCGGCCAGACTCCACATGAGCCAGAGGGAGGAGTCTGGCCTCACAGACCAGGAGGCTTTTAGACTGAAGAAACTTGTGCTTAAGGCAAAGCGTCAGCTGAGCAGTGATGGAAAGGGCAGCTTGGGATATTTTATCTAAGTTACTGTTTTATTGGTTGGTTTTTACTTTAATTTTATCCACCATGGATGTTTTTAAAGTGGGCCTGTCCAATGTAAATGGTGCCAGAGACGTCCGGAAGAGAACGTCTATCTATGAAACATCTAAAATGAAAAAGATAGACGTTCTCTTCCTACAGGAGACACACAGTGATTTTAACAATGAGTCTGACTGGAGGAGGGAGTGGGAAGGGGAAGTCATTTTAAGCCACAACACCTCCCTTAGCGCAGGAGTGGGCTTCCTCTTCTCACGGGCTTTTAAACCCAACGCACTGGAGGTCCAGCATTTTATCGAGGGGAGGCTTCTTTTAGTCAAAGCTCGGTTCGACAAATTTTCTGCTGTTTTTATCAACGTTTATGCTCCAACATCCGGTGCAGAGAGGAAGCAGTTTTTACTCAAAGTGAATGAGGTTTTAAATGGTTGCTCCACGGAGGATTTTTTATTCTTGGGGGGGGATTTTAACTGCACAGAGGATGCAATTTTAGATCGTAATCACGCAGAGCCTCATCCAGCTTCTCAGCACGCCTTGAAGCAGCTGGTCCGCTCTCACGGCCTGGTGGACGTGTGGAGGAGGATGCACCCAGACTCCAGACAGTACACCTGGTCCCTCCTCAGAGAGAGCAGGGTCTCCTCAGCGAGGCTAGATCGTATTTATTGTTTTAAGCATCATTTTAGCATTTTTAAGAGTTGTGTTATTATGCCTACTGGTTTTAGTGATCATTCGCTGGTTTTAGCTCATGTTCTTATCAGGAACATTTTACCCAGAAGTGCGTATTGGCATTTTAATTCTGTTTTAACATTTGATAAGAGTTTTAGAGAGGTTTTTATTTATTTTTGGGGTATTTTTAGACAGAGGAAGGGTGATTTTAGCAGTCTTAAGCAGTGGTGGGACCATGGTAAGACACAAATAAGACTACTGTGTCAACAGCACACTTTAAACGTCACACGTGATAGCACCAGATCTATGAAAGATCTAGAGACCGAGATAGTGGAATTAGAACATTTAAGTGAGTCCACAGGAGATCGAGGTTATATTGAAAACCTCAAAGAGAAAAAGAGGGCTTTAGCCGACCTGCTGGATAGTAAGGTGCAGGGCGCCCTGGCCAGGTCCCGGTTCCTGAACATCACAGAGATGGATGCTCCCTCTAGCTATTTCTTCAGTCTGGAGAAAAAGAACGGGCAGGGGAAAGTAATCCACGCACTGCTGTCTGACACAGGGCAGGAACTGACGGAACCGGGCCAGATACGGGGGCGAGCTGTGAGCTTTTATCAAAAATTATACTCCACGGAATACCAGGAAGAGCCAGCTCTCCTGGAGAGTTTCTGTGGAGGACTGCCCCAGGTCTCTGAAGAGGCCAACTCACAGCTCCAAGGCCCCCTCCAGATGCAGGAGCTGCTGGCCGCCCTGCAACGCATGCAGGGGCGGCGGGCGGCTGGCATCGATGGCCTTACGGTTGAATTTTATAAGGCCTACTGGGACATCCTCGCAGAGGATGTCTCGGAGGTTTTTAATGAGTGTCTGGCCTCTGGTTCCATGCCAGTGTCCTGCAGGAGGGCAGTCCTCACATTGCTGCCCAAAAAGGGAAACCTGCAGGACATCAAGAACTGGCGCCCTGTGTCACTGCTCTGTGTGGATTACAAACTCCTGTCCAAAGTATTGGCCTCCAGGCTGGGAAAAGTTATGGAGCAGGTCATCCACCGGGACCAGACCTACTGCGTCCCCGGCAGGTCCATGGTGGACAACGTCCACCTAATTCGAGATGTTTTGGATGTCTCTAGTTCATTAGGTGTAGACGCTGGTTTGATTTCCCTGGACCAGGAAAAGGCTTTTGACCGCGTTGAGCACAGCTTTTTGTGGAGCGTGATGGAGAAGTTTGGGTTCAGCGCGGGCTTCATAGCTAAGATCAAGGTGCTGTACAGGGATGTTGAGAGTGTGCTGAAAATCAACGGCAGTCTGAGTGCTCCTTTTAGAGTGTGTAGAGGGGTCCGGCAGGGCTGTGCTCTGTCTGGGATGCTCTACGCTCTCTCCCTTGAACCTCTCCTCCACAAGATACGTTCCAGCACTCAGGGTTTGTTTTATCCGGGTTTTAATAAAGAAATGATTTTATCTGCGTATGCAGACGATATTATATTTTTTATTAAAAACCAAAGTGAGGTCAACATTTTAGCAGGTATTATACAGGATTTTAGCTCAGCATCGGCAGCGAGGGTCAACTGGGGAAAGAGTGAAGCCCTCGCTGTCGGTGAGTGGGGCGGCGGTCTCCCAGTTCTCCCCCAAAACCTGGAGTGGAAGAGAGGAGGTTTAAAGTATCTAGGGGTGTTTTTGGGAGCAGACCATATAGTGAAGAAGAACTGGGAGACCGTCACAGAAAAGGTCGAAGGGAAACTAAAAAAATGGAAATGGCTGCTCCCCCAGATGTCACTTAGAGGGAGAGTGCTGGTTTTAAATAACTTGGTAGCATCCCAGTTGTGGCACCGGTTAGCCTGTGTGGACCCCCCATTAGGCCTACTTGCAGACATCCAGAGGAAGATGGTGGACTTCCTCTGGGGGGGTCTGCACTGGGTGCCACAGGGGGTGCTGTTTTTAGCCAGGGAGGAGGGGGGACAGGGCCTTGTCCACCTGGCCAGCCGGACTGCCACTTTTAGACTACAGTTTATTCAAAGGTACCTCACAGGCCCGGCAGATCTGGTGTGGAGAGATGTGGCCAGCAGCATCCTGAGGCGTGCCAATAACCTGGGGTTGGATGATGCTCTGTTTTTAACTGATCCTAAAGTTTTAAAATTAACTATGTTGCCTCCTTTTTATCAGGGTGTCTTTAAGTCATGGGCCCTTTTTAACCACAAAAGGTGCCCAGAAGCCAACTCTCTGCACTGGTTGTTGAGAGAACCACTGGTCAACGGAGCCAGGCTGGACGTCAGCAACCACACCACGCACGGCCTGACGGCGGCGCTGATCCAGTCTGGAACCTTGACCCTGCAGCAGCTGGTGGATGCAGCGGGGCCGGCACTGACCAACACCCAGGCCCTGGGTTCTCTGCTGGGGCTGCAGTCTCTCCGGGTGGCAAGGAGGATCCTGGAGCTCTGGTCACAGAGACTAACAAAGAAAGACAAAGACCTCCTGATGGGTGGCCAGACCAGGACCTGCCCGGATGCTGCAGACCCCTACCCGGACATCATCCTGAGCCCAGGGCTGGGAGAAAAGACCGGCCCCCTTCTGAGAGTCATCCACGCAGAAAAACTAACAATAATGAGAGCGGACAAAGAGACTCTGTACCGCAACTGCGTGAAGTGCATCCACCAGGCCGGACTGAGCGGCAGGCCTCCAACTGTGTGGACCAAGAGATGGGGACAGGATGGACCCAGCCCACAGTGGAGGATTTTATACAAAGCCCCCCTCAAAAAACGGACAGGTGACCTCCAGTGGAGAATCTTGCACGGTGCCGTCGCTTCCAACGCTTTTATTTCTGTTCTTAATCCAACTGTTTTTAGTGGGTGTCCATTTTGCGGCGTACGTGAGACAGTTTACCACGTTTTTACTGAGTGCAAGAGACTCACCAGTCTCTTCTCTCTTTTAACATCGGTTTTTACACGTTTTAACGTTGTTTTTACTGAGAGGATTTTTATTATGGGAGCTGGCTACAACAAAAATTTTAAAATCATGTGGCAGCTCCTCAACTTCCTCTCAGCCCAAGCTAAACTGGCCATTTACACCAGCAGGAAGAGGAAGGTGGAGCAGGGGGAGGGGCAGGAAGCGGCAGCAGTGTGGAAGACAAACCTCCGGTCAAGACTCCGGCTTGAGTTCGGATTTTATCGACATGTTTCCGATCTCGAGTCTTTTAAAGAGCGATGGTGTTTTAAGAACACAATGTGTGAGGTTTTAAATGATCAGCTGTCCTTTTCACACTTTTTAACTGACTGATGTATTTTAAAAACAAAAGAAAACAAGTCTTTTAATTTAGTTTGTGGTATTTATTTTGCACGAACACTGTGATTGTAAAAATTTTTAAAAATATGTAAATAAAGTGTTTTTTATAAAAATCAAAAAAAAAAATCTCTCTCTCTCTCTCTCTCTCTCTCTCTCTCTCTCTCTCTCCCCCCCTCCCTCCCTCCTTCCAGCTCTCTCCACAATATCTCCCGTCACTACCTGGGACTGTATTCTTTCTGTAGACGACACACATAAAGCACATATAAGCGCACACACACACACACACACCACAATAACCTGAGGCCGCCGGTTATTAGAAAATCACCCAAACCTGTCGTCCCTCAGTCAGGGAGGAAAGCGCATGTGGAGGAGGAGGGGGGAGATTTCCCAGCTATATTAAAGGAGAGGTAGTAGCCTCTCTCCCACTTATCCTTCATCTCTCCCCCGTTTATTCTAATCACACCGCGGCTGTCTCCTCTCCCGCCTTTATTTTGCTAGATTTTTCCATCTCTTTGTTTTTTTGTGTTTTTTTCCTCCTCCTGACAGTGACGGGGTCTCTTCTGCCCCCGGGGACCGGAGTTATGAGCCCCGTCCTTTCATAGGCAATCGTATAATGTGTGTGTGTGTGTGTGTGTGTGTGTGTGTGTGTGTGTGTGTGTGTGTGTGTGTGCTCGCGTCACTGACAGTCAGTCTCCCTCTGAGAGCTCATATGCCACCGTGGGTGCGTGTTGTTTACAGATCGTCCTCCGTCGTGGTATTTTTGGTCGATTCCCTTCCAGGATGCTGCTATCATGCTGACCTCCACACACACACACACACACACACACACACACACACACACACACACACACACACACACGAGCGACGTGATGACGGGTCCATCCACTCGCCGTGGACCCCGTTTTCACACTCTAATATATAATATATATAAATATATATATATAAAGAATATCAGGGTTCATACACTCATGGAAAACCTGGGAAAAAATCCCCAAAGTTTAGTAAAAGTCATGTAAATGTGTTATATTCACGGTTCCTCCGTGTCCTCGTAGGTTCGGTTCCCGTCAGGTGTTTGTCAGCCCGATGTGTCAGCGCTGCCCACGGGGCTGAGTGTTCTCTACGCTGGTCCAAACAAAGCCTCCCAGTGTCACGCTGGGTCAGGGTGACTGGTACCTCCCCCAGACTCTCACCCTCACCCCCTCACCCCCTCACCCCCCCTCCCCCGCCCCCTTCACCTGCTCCTGAGCGGGAAGCCCATGGTCTGTGTGGGTTCAGTTGTTTTTGTTTGGGCTCCTCTATATTCAGACCCTAATCTTGCTGATTCCCTGGCAGCAGCAGAGGAGCTATAAAGGGAAACGGTCAGTCATCGCTCTGACACCTTGTTTACATTGTGGCTTTCTTTTGGGTCACAAACTCTTAAGAAGTAGGTGCTTTCCCATGTAGCCGGCCTGGCGTCAGGTGATATTTCACAGGGTGTGTGTGTGTGTGTGTGTGTGTGTGTGTGTGTGTGTGTGTGTGTGTGTGTGTGTGTGGGTGTGTGTGTGGGGGTGTGTGTGTGTGGGGGTGGGTGTGTTTGTGTGTTTGTGTGTGTGTGTGTGTGTGTGTGTGTGTGTGTGTGTGTGTGTGTGTGTGTGTGTGTGTGTGTGTGTGTGTGTGTGTGTGTGTGTGTGTGTGTGTGTGTGTGTGTGTGTGTGTGTGTGGGTGGGTGGGTGGTAAGGGTCAGTCTTTAAAAAGGTCATGTGTTTTGAAAAAGTAAAAAAAAAAAAGGTATTTCTGAGACGTGTTCGTGTGAAATGTTTCTCTTGGTTTGTTGAGTTTACGTTCTTCAGCTTTCTTTAGGGCGCTTAGAAGCTTTTTTTAAATCAGATTCTGAGCGTTCAGAAATCTTAATCAGCAGAAATGGATGGAGGAGTCGCCCCCTGGTGGTCAGGAGAGAGAATGCAGCTTTAACACATGAAGCATAGACTTCTATACAACCAGAGGAGTCGCCCCCTGGTGGTCAGGAGAGAGAATGCAGCTTTAACACATGAAGCATAGACTTCTATACAACCAGAGGAGTCGCCCCCTGGTGGTCAGGAAAGAG
>CM042215.1:2102290-2114790 GCA_023566465.1 Cottus gobio | reverse complement strand
CATTCTCTCTCCTGACCACCAGGGGGCGACTCCTCTGGTTGTATAGAAGTATATGCTTCATGTGTTAAAGCTGCATTCTCTCTCCTGACCACCAGGGGGCGACTCCTCTGGTTGTATAGAAGTATATGCTTCATGTGTTAAAGCTGCATTATCTCTCCTGACCACCAGGGGGCGACTCCTCTGGTTGTATAGAAGTCTATGCTTCATGTGTTAAAGCTGCATTCTCTCTCCTGACCACCAGGGGCGACTCCTCTGGTTGTATAGAAGTCTATGCTTCATGTGTTAAAGCTGCATTCTCTCTCCTGACCACCAGGGGGCGACACCTCTGGTTGTATAGAAGTATATGCTTCATGTGTTAAAGCTGCATTCTCTCTCCTGACCACCAGGGGGCGACTCCTCTGGTTGTATAGAAGTCTATATAAATTACTCTAGTCTCTAGTAAGGCTCAAGGTCACACAGCTCGTCAACGTCACACTCCAGGCAATCAATTGACTCGAGAAAGAGGCGGGCTTTACTACTCCATTGACTTCCTGTTTTGGTGGCGTTAGCTGTGGTACGGCTAGCTAGCTAGTTAGCGGTGAGTATGTGAGAGGGATCATGTTGTGATCGTCTCACGGAGGCAGTGGTTTGTGAAGCTCTCGTTCCTGCAATGAATTTTCCGTCTTCGTCAGCGTCCAGGAGGCGCAGCAGCATTATAGTTGCATAATTAGCTGCACTTCCACTTCATGAGACAGATGTGCTAATTAGAAGCTATTTGTACTAATACCTACTTTATGTATGCGTTTGTTAGGATAAATGGGAAAAGTTAGTGATTTCCGGAATGAGAGAAAGGTGGGGGATCGGGATGGGGGGAGGGGGGGTGGATGGGGGGACAGATGGGCCCAGTGGTGGGGACCCTGCCTCCTCCAGACTCTCCTCATGTGGTCTCAACCTTGACCCCCTTCTCGCTGCCGGTCCCCGGCCCGGTCCACCACGCCCAGAGGGGCACCGCAGCATCCTACAGGCTGGCAGCTGTCTTGTGGGCGCCGGCCGCTCTCCTTCGCCCCGATGGCCGTCACCTTACACCCGGGGGAGGGGCCGAGGGATCGGGCCCCCGGCTTGAACTTGTCTCCAGTGGCAACACTTGTGCTTTAACAGTGAAGGACAAGCTCCTGCTGCAGGAACGCTGCACTGCGTCTGGTAGAGGATGAGGGACGGGGGGCGGTTACATGAGTATCCTATAGAGGCAAGGAGGCAAGGAGGCAAGGAGACAGAGAGACAAGGAGGCAAGGAGGCAGAGAGACAAGGAGACGGAGAGGCAGAGAGACGGAGAGGCAGAGAGACGGAGAGGCAGAGAGACGGAGAGGCAGAGAGACGAAGAGGCAGAGAGACAGAGAGGCGGAGAGACAGAGAGGCGGAGAGGCAGAGAGGCGGAGAGGCAGAGAGGCGGAGAGGCAGAGAGGCGGAGAGGCAGAGAGACAGAGAGGCAGAGAGACAGAGAGGCAGAGAGACAGAGAGGCAGAGAGACAGAGAGGCAGAGAGACAGAGAGGCAAGGAGGCAAGGAGGCAGAGAGACGGAGAGGCAGAGAGACAAGGAGGCAAGGAGGCAGAGAGACAGAGAGGCAGAGAGACAAGGAGGCAGAGAGACGGAGAGGCAGAGAGACAAGGAGGCAAGGAGGCAGAGAGACGGAGAGGCAGAGAGACAAGGAGGCAAGGAGGCAGAGAGACGGAGAGGCAGAGAGACAGAGAGACAAGGAGGCAAAGAGACAAAGAGACAAGGAGACAGAGAGACAGAGGTTTGAGATGAGGACGTCTCAGTCTGAACTTCTAAAGAACCAACAGCAGAACCGTTAACTCTGCATTGATACTCTGGTTTTTCCCCTTTAGAACCGGTTCCCCGTCAGGTTCTGCGGGTTCTCCCCTGTGTTCTTAACTGTCGTCCCGTTTCCGCCGCATCGATCTGCTCGGGGATCCTGCAGCGGCGCTCCGACCTCCCACCATGCACCTCACCGCTGCCCTCGCCGAGTAAACAACACTCACAGCCAAGTGAAAGAAACCTTCACCCAAACGGTGGCCGACCAGCTGTGTGTGTGTGTGTGTGTGTGTGTGTGTGTGTGTGTGTGTGTGTGTGTGTGTGGGGCTGCATTGGGGCCTGGGAACTGCAGAGGCTGAATGCTGATATTTCTGTGTGTTTTGTCTTTATTATTAAGGGGTGACTCTCACCAGGACTTTAACAACAGGACTCCGTGTTGCTGCAGATTTCCTTTTTTTCTCGTGTTTGTTTTATCTCCGCTGAACACTCCGGTCCGGGAACGGGAACGCCGGCCGTTCGGCCGCTGTGGTCCAGACTGAAGCTCGACAATGTTGTTTAAATATTAGTTCCTAAGAAACTCTTTTTTTGGCGCATGTCCTAACTCTTTTATTCATATCGGACTAAATTTATATTATTAGTCGTTGATGTAAGAAAAAATGTAAACAACACATATTTGCTCATTCATCACTATATATATATATATATATATATATATATATATATATATATATATATATATTTAAATATATATACAATGTAATAACCTTTCGGCTCACACAAACAAACTGTAAAACAAGTCAAGATGAGGACCCTCTCTCGGCCGCTCTACCTCTGATTTGCTCGTTCCGCCGTTCGATGGCGTTAATACAACGACCAACACTGTACTCGCCTATTAAACGATGTTTTTCCCCCGGATTACAATAACGCTTATCCTTAAGTTTGTCATGTCTCCCCGCAGATCAATAGAAACTTATAAATACAGATCAGCACGGCGAATGACAAGACGGATCGATGCCGATCACCAAAAATACGTTGGCTCAAACTAAAAGCCTCTTTCCATCCGGCTGAGCCTCCAACATGCAGGCCGAGAGGTGTGAGGAGGAATTAAGAGGAAGGTTTCTTTTGGACAGTAGTACATGGAGGAGGTGGGGGGGAATAAAAGAGTGGAAGATGGAGAATAGCGACGATGTAAAGGATTAGCGAGGATGATTAAAATAAAACACACAGCGGGGAAGTGAGGAGATAGAATTATAAAGGATAAAAAAGAGAAACGATGGTGAAGGGTTGGACGAGAGGAAGAGGAGCGGCTGCTAATTCAGAGAATGGATGTGAATGGCAGCCAAGGCGTTTTTGTATTAACATAATTAACAGATGGTGTTAGTGATTAGGTTACACGCGATTCAGGAAGCCAGGGTTGTTAGCCGAGTGTTGAGGCTGCTCCGCATGCTGTCAGCCGGGAAGATCGGAAAAGAACAATGTCAGAGGAGGGAATTAAATCAACAACACCTCCACACATCTAAACACACAACTGATGGAGGGGGTGCACAGATGCTTGTGCGTGCACAGGCAACACACTTGCAAGGAGACACACACTCTTTCCGCACACATAATGAGCACAGTGACACGCACCAGTCCAATTGCAGACTTGAAATGCATTGTTTCTGGTCTTTTTTTTTTAGTGTACCGACGAGGGACATAAAGGCGTTTTATGAGCCGTGGCCCACTTTCAAAGCTTTGTCTGCTATAAACGCAGCTTTGATATGAGAAGAGCGACACGCCGCTGGGAGAAGACTCTTTGTGACTCAGGGAAATATAAAAATAGTCCTGTTGGCTCACTATTGTGAACACGGTGAGGCTTTTGTTCTGCGTCTGCTATCGTCTGGAACGGTGGGCGGGAGAGAGATCACACCTCAAAGGTACCGCTGTGGTTATCAGGTTGTATAGAAGTCTATGCTTCATGTGTTAAAGCTGCATTCTCTCTCCTGACCACCAGGGGGTGACTCCTCTGGTTGTATAGAAGTATATGCTTCATGTGTTAAAGCTGCATTCTCTCTCCTGACCACCAGGGGGCGACTCCTCTGGTTGTATAGAAGTCTATGCTTCATGTGTTAAAGCTGCATTCTCTCTCCTGACCACCAGGGGGTGACTCCTCTGGTTGTATAGAAGTATATGCTTCATGTGTTAAAGCTGCATTCTCTCTCCTGACCACCAGGGGGTGACTCCTCTGGTTGTATAGAAGTATATGCTTCATGTGTTAAAGCTGCATTCTCTCTCCTGACCACCAGGGGGCGACTCCTCTGGTTGTATAGAAGTCTATGCTTCATGTGTTAAAGCTGCATTCTCTCTCCTGACCACCAGGGGGCGACTCCTCTGGTTGTATAGAAGTCTATGCTTCATGTGTTAAAGCTGCATTCTCTCTCCTGACCACCAGGGGGTGACTCCTCTGGTTGTATAGAAGTATATGCTTCATGTGTTAAAGCTGCATTCTCTCTCCTGACCACCAGGGGGTGACTCCTCTGGTTGTATAGAAGTATATGCTTCATGTGTTAAAGCTGCATTCTCTCTCCTGACCACCAGGGGGCGACTCCTCTGGTTGTATAGAAGTCTATGCTTCATGTGTTAAAGCTGCATTCTCTCTCCTGACCACCAGGGGGCGACTCCTCTGGTTGTATAGAAGTCTATGCTTCATGTGTTAAAGCTGCATTCTCTCTCCTGACCACCAGGGGGTTATTCCTCTGGTTGTATAGAAGTATATGCTTCATGTGTTAAAGCTGCATTCTCTCTCCTGACCACCAGGGGGCGACTCCTCTGGTTGTATAGAAGTCTATGCTTCATGTGTTAAAGCTGCATTCTCTCTCCTGACCACCAGGGGGCGACTCCTCTGGTTGTATAGAAGTCTATGCTTCATGTGTTAAAGCTGCATTCTCTCTCCTGACCACCAGGGGGTGACTCCTCTGGTTGTATAGAAGTATATGCTTCATGTGTTAAAGCTGCATTCTCTCTCCTGACCACCAGGGGGTGACTCCTCTGGTTGTATAGAAGTATATGCTTCATGTGTTAAAGCTGCATTCTCTCTCCTGACCACCAGGGGGCGACTCCTCTGGTTGTATAGAAGTTTATGCTTCATGTGTTAAAGCTGCATTCTCTCTCCTGACCACCAGGGGGCGACTCCTCTGGTTGTATAGAAGTCTATATAATTATAATTATGCTCATTTAGCGTCAAACAGACCATAAAGCAGGGGATGCTTTAGGGGCGGGGCTACAAGGTGATTGACAGGTCTCTACCAGAGACGTATGAGGTCCAAACAGGATGAAATGATCGGCCTCTCTTCATCAGAGCAGCTTCCCACCAGTTGACTCCGTCTTTCACCTGTTTGATGTTATCCCGCGTTACTCATGTGAACGTGTCTGTCTGCGTCTGCTGTCTGTCTCTCGTCCTCCAGCTGGTTTGTTTTTCCTGTTCACCAACAGATAAGTCTGTGCACCATGTGAACAGACACACAGACTATACAGTGGAAACAAACAATTCGCCTTGGAGCAATAGGTACGAGTGCATATGTGTGTGTGTGTGTGTGTGTGTGAGTGTGAGTGAGTGAGTGAGTGAGAGATCATGTGTGTGTTTGCGTGGTGTCTGTGTCTTCAAAGCAATCTGGTTTTAATGACCGTGGGATATTGTCCAGCAGTAATTCAGACAGGCAGGAATGTGTTTGTACGACTGTGTATTATTGTGTGTGTGTGTGTGTGTGTGTGTGTGTGTGTGTGTGTGTGTGTGTGTGTGGGTCTCTGTCCTGGCCGGCTGGCGTGATTAGGACTTTTGTTGGTTTGCAAATCAATCGCAGCTCCTCGAAGGCCTCGGCCTCAGAGCCCGACAGTGAGGACCGGGTTCCTCCAGAAGAAGCTCACATGTCATCAGGCTCCGTGTTTGGTACGAGCTGGCCCTTTAAGAGCCTCGGCCTCGGCCTCGGTCTCGCTGTGTCACTCGGCCTCCAACCCGGTTCCACCATCATCACTTCCTGGTTTGTTTTCTAAGAAATCTAAAATAGTAAAAGTCACTTTATGGCCCTACTTCTCTTCTAATTTGAAAGTAAAAGTAACGAAACAGGGTTCATCTGAGGCCGTAGGGCTGCAGACCAACACTCTGAAAGAGAGAGAAAAGACAATAGTGGGAATAATCACTGGTGAGTAGTGAGACTGGTCCACCTGGTCCACCTGGTCCACCTGGTCCACCTGGTCCACCTGGTCCACCTGGTCCACCTGGTCCCTGTGAGTGTGGCTGGTCAGTGGTTGTTGATCCTCCTGCCTCAAGCTAGAGGGTCCAACAGCTCGTTTCTTTTTTTACTTTAAATGGATTATTATTATTTTTAATGAAGCAATGTGACAAAAAAATACATATAGTGACAAACGTGTGTGTGTGTGTGTGTGTGTGTGTGTGTGCTCACCTGGGGGTGCAGTCCTCATAGCGGGCTTGTCGGTGGCTTAAAAGCCGGTTTAAAATGTATTTAGAGCAACTAGCAGGGAGTTGTCTTTTTGAGAGCAAAATTAAACCCTGTCTGGTAGGCAGTTCCGTTAGCTAGTAGCACTTAGCCAAATGCACAACACAGGAGCTCCTCCTCCGTCCTGTAGGAGCAGCTCCTCCTCCGTCCTGTAGGAGCAGCTCCTCCTCCGTCCTGTAGGAGCTCCTCCTCCGTCCTGTAGGAGCAGCTCCTCCTCCGTCCTGTAGGAGCAGCTCCTCCTCCCGTACGCTGCACAGCGGAGTGAATCAATGCAGCGTGAGAGTGATGGCGTGCTGCGGCCGGGCTCGGGTCATTTTATGGCGTGGACATGGAAATAGAGGATCAATCAGAGCCATGATATCTTATTACTAACGTTAATTCACCCAGAGCAGTATGGATCCATGCATTAGCCCGGCCGAGCCTTGATTTAGAGCAGAGGGAATGGACTGTGAGTGTGTGTGTGTGTGTGTGTGTGTGTGTTCATATGTTTTCAGTTTTGCCTCCATTATTACATTTGTATGAGTTTGTCTTTTTTCCTTTTTTTGTGATCAACGTTTTTATTGTTCTTTGGCTTCAGATATAAACAAACAAAACAACACAAGACAAAAAGCAAAACACAGGCTGACATCGGGGGGTTCCTCACGAGGATGAGGATGAGGATGAGGATGAAGGAGAAGAACCGAGAGGACAGACCGTCACTGAGGCCCGGTGCTTATGAAACCCGGCTCAGGTCCGCTGGAGGTGGTCATCAGTCACACGGGCCCCGCTGCCCCCTGGGAATATTTCCCGCTGTACAATATTTCCGAGGCGCGGGGCTCGCCAGAGAGGGGTCGCCCTGGAACATGTTTTATTCATGCTCTGTCACTCGGGGCGGCTTTGTTTTGCTTTTTCTGTTTAATGCTTCTTCTGAAGACGGGCGGGAGCGTGTCCTTAGTTCCTGTTTGGCAGTTCCTCTCTCTCTCTCTCTCTCTCTGCACTGATACTAATGTGTGTGTGTGTGTGTGTGTGTGGGCGTCTGGTCCCTGGAGAGATGAAAGCCCGGCCCATATGTTGTGCAGCAGCTCTGATGCGGGTTCAGGAGGTCCGATGGCCGCCGGCCAGCTGGAGGCTCACGTGGACCCGAATGGATCCGACGCCAGAGGAAAACAAAAAGTTTCATCCGTCCTGCTTCTGTCTTCAGGACGCTGTCTCCATCGCTCTGCTGCGTCCCGCTCTGTGATTGGCCGGCTCACCCCTCTGCTATGGTGCTATTTGACCAATCCAGGGCTTTCTCTTAGGAATGGAACCTTGCCACTGCACCTGTGATTGTACGTTCAAAATATGTTTAATGGACAAGTGTCACTACAATGTCTCTGGAGATGTCACGCAATAAAAGTAATTCATAAAAAAATAATATAGTATGTAGCAGGACAACCTTTCAAAATTAAATAAATAAATAAAACCTATACAACAGTGGAGATCTTTAACTACAGTCTAAAATAAAACAAAAGTTTATCTACAAATTATCTATTTATGTCCGTCGGAATTTTACATGAATAAATTGTTAAAATAAATTGATTTTGATTTCCCTTCCATTTATATTTATATAAACACTTCCACTGTGGTTTGGCCTTGAACAATGAACAATGAGCCTCTCTGTTGAACTGGAGCATGAGATACCAAACCATTCAGACCAGTATCATGAGAAAGGGTTTTGATATCAAGATAACAATTCATAAAACCAGTATCGGGGATTTATTCTGAACTTATCAATTATTGCACGTGTTCACGTGATTCATAGATAATAATTAAAACGTTCCACTTGCGCTGAAGCTCAAATTGCAACCTGCAAAAACACACACACACACACACACACACACAACCCGTACAAGTACATTTTCACAAATACATTTAATACAAAAACACACACACCAACACTCACAAACATGTTCTGGGTGTCTTCAGTGGGACTAAATACTGTGCGTCTGGAAAGAGGAGAACCATGTCCTCTGATCAAAAGCCCTGCAGCGATTAATGCCGTCACTTTTAAATAACTTCCAACACGTTCTTGGATGTCAGGATGGCTGTAATTGGTGATCACAGATGTTTCGGTTGCTCACACACATTTCTAGGGAAGTGGATCTGCTGACTTGCAGGATCAGCAGCGGTCCACCCTGTTTATGTGCAACCGCAGAGCTGTGTGGAGTTCTGCATGTGGCCGAGGACCCTCGCATGCTAACCTGTTTCCTCAAAGCGACAACGCTCACGCACAAGCGTGAACCAACGGGTTTTAAACCGTAAACTAGAGTATGACTGTTTCTGTTAAAATCAGTCCTGATTTTTCAAGGCCACTTTTGGGCGACTCCTCTGGTTGTATAGAAGTCTATGCTTCATGTGTTAAAGCTGCATTCTCTCTCCTGACCACCAGGGGGCGACTCCTCTGGTTGTATAGAAGTCTATGCTTCATGTGTTAAAGCTGCATTCTCTCTCCTGACCACCAGGGGGCGACTCCTCTGGTTGTATAGAAGTCTTCATGTGTTACAGCTGCATTCTCTCTCCTGACCACCAGGGGGTGACTCCTCTGGTTGTATAGAAGTCTATGCTTCATGTCTTAAAGCTGCATTCTCTCTCCTGACCACCAGGGGGCGACTCCTCTGGTTGTATAGAAGTCTATGCTTCATGTGTTAAAGCTGCATTCTCTCTCCTGACCACCAGGGGGCGACTCCTCTGGTTGTATAGAAGTCTTCATGTGTTACAGCTGCATTCTCTCTCCTGACCACCAGGGGGTGACTCCTCTGGTTGTATAGAAGTCTATGCTTCATGTCTTAAAGCTGCATTCTCTCTCCTGACCACCAGGGGGCGACTCCTCTGGTTGTATAGAAGTCTATGCTTCATGTCTTAAAGCTGCATTCTCTCTCCTGACCATCAGGGGGCGACTCCTCTGGTTGTATAGAAGTCTATGCTTCATGTGTTAAAGCTGCATTCTCTCTCCTGACCACCAGGGGGCGACTCCTCTGGTTGTATAGAAGTCTATGCTTCATGTGTTAAAGCTGCATTCTCTCTCCTGACCACCAGGGGGCGACTCCTCTGGTTGTATAGAAGTCTATATAAATGACTCTACTTCTCTCTTGATGTATTCCCTCAGTAAACATTGTAAACATGAGTTTATGTCTCAATCTCTAGTTTCAAGTCTTCTTCAATACAGCATGATGTTCATTTAGTAAATTATGCTCATTTAGAGTCAAACAGACCATAAAGCAGGGGATGCTTTAGGGGCGGGGCAACAAGGTGATTGACAGGCCGACACCAGAAACGTATAAGGCGTCTCTACGTCCCTCCTCTTCAGTCCTAATATGGTCACTTCCTGTTGGTTGGCTGCAAAAAACAACAACAACACGGCGAAGGCCGTAATCACAGAACCCGAGGCTTCAAGCCGTCGGTGGCGACTGCCTCCACTGGTTCTGGTGTCAGAACACTCGCCCGGCGTAAATGTTTTCAGTGGCCGCCGGCAGCAATATGAGTTTACACCTGTGCTGCTCACACAGACACCTGGCATCCTCTCGTGTAATAAGAGAAGACGATCGATGCCGTCGCTCCTTCAAACCTGAACAAAGAAAGAGACCAAAGTGAAATTGACAGACAGGTGGGGGAGAAACAGGTTTAAAGGTAATTTGTGCTCCCTTTCTCCTCCTTTCTCATATTGTCTCTAGAAGACTCTCCTCCCCTTCGTCTCATCTTACGTCCCTCTTTCTATTTTTTTTTAATCTTTCACACACACACACACACACACACACACACACACACCTTCCCAGTAGAGGTCATTTTAAAGACACGGTTTGGGCCAATCAAACTGAAGTTGTATAGCCCTAGTTGTGGCTGCCTGATTGAGAGTGACATTGACACGATTACGACAGACAAACTAGATTAAGAACGACGTGGCCTCCCCCCTCGCTCCGTATCCCCTCTGTTCCTCTCCCCCGTTCTCCCTCCTTCATTCCGCTTTGCTCTTGTAGTCTTTGAGCACTCTGTTGTTTCACGCAGACTTTGCCCTCTAACGGCAACTCACTTTCTGTGTGGCAACCTTCAGTTGTGAAAAGTGAAATCCTTAAAGTGTCTTAAAGAAGTGTCTTAAAGCTGGCGACTCCTCTGGTTGTATAGAAGTCTATGCTTCATGTGTTAAAGCTGCATTCTCTCTCCTGACCACCAGGGGGCGACTCCTCTGGTTGTATAGAAGTCTATGCTTCATGTGTTAAAGCTGCATTCTCTCTCCTGACCACCAGGGGGCGACTCCTCTGGTTGTATAGAAGTCTATGCTTCATGTGTTAAAGCTGCATTATCTGTACTGACCAGCAGGGGGTGATTCCTCTGGTTGTATAGAAGTCTATGCTTCATCTAAACTGTGACGTTTGTGTTTAGTCTGGTTTAGTCCCTAACCCTGGACGTGTATGCTCTTTATTTATTTTACTTCTGTAAACAGACCCAGTATAAAGGTCTCTGGTTTTGGACCGGCGGTTGCAGGACTTCACCTTCAGCACTCAAAGAAAACAGCAGATTATATGAAAGGTATTCAACAGAGTGATGGTAGTGAAAACAACCTGAATGACGGCACTGTTTACCTGTCATACGCTTTTACAGATTTACTTTCTGTTTGATCTAATTATTCATTGTTTAGATATGTTTTTGTTTTCTGATGTACGTTGCACATCTTCTCAATCCCACACTGGTTGTCTTAGCCTGTGTGTGTGTGTGTGTGTGTGTGTGTGTGTGTGTGTGTGTCTGAGTGTGAATTCTGCTCTGAGCGGTGAAAAGACGATTGCCTGGTCTGATCTAATAATCCTTCATCTCATTTCAGAGCTCTCTCCTCACCTCCTCTAAACTCTGTTAGTATCGGTGGCCAGATTATCTTAATGAAGTCCTGGGAAGTCACTTTCCCTTTCGGATGCATCCCCCCCTCTCTCTCTCTCTCTCTCTCTCTCTCTCTCTCTCTCTCGCTCTCTCTCTCTCTCTCTCTCTCTCCCCATCTCTCTCTCTCTCTCTCTCCCTCTCTCGCTCTCTCTCGCTCTCTCTCCCTCCCTCTCTCTCTCTCTCGCCCTCTCTTTATTTTGGCCTCACACACACTGGATCAACATGATTCATATACAGTCTTTGAATGCAACTCCTTTGAGTGACATTGATTCTGCTGCGATTGACCTCTGACCCCTGACTCCTCCAGCCCTGGGGGGAGGGGGGGAGGGGGGGATACGATCCCAATCTAATCACATGATACCAGTGAGTGCTATTAACTTATGGAGCCGGCTCGGGACAACAACACACACAAACAAAAACAAACGGAGGAGTTCTGCAGGAGGAGGGCGAGAGGGAGATAAACGATGACGCCTTCGTAATTATAGAGGAACACTTTGCCCGGGGGCCCGAACCCCTCTCTGATCATACATCAGCATCTCGGAACATAACTCCAAAAGAGCTTTTCATTGATCGGCCCGAGATAAGAGACACGAGTGTTGTGCGCTCCCCGCATCCGACCTAAACACCCTAATGTGTGTTTTTATAGCCGGGTCCAGAGTCCTAATCTCCGTTAGCAACACGTTTTGTTTCAGTTCCCCTGGAGCGACACGAGGGGATGGACCCCGACCGGCCCCGCCCCGGTGATCCATCCCCACTGGTCAATACGACTGGTGGGCCAGGGGGCGGGGCTTATGACTTCTGAGGCACCGGAGACTGCAGGTTCACGTCTGTGTGTGTGTGTGTGTGGGTGAGAGAGTGTGTGTGTGTGTGTGTGTGTGTGAGTGTGTGTGTGTGTGTGTGTGTGTGTGTGTGTGTGTGTGTGTGTGTGTGTGTGTGTGTGTGTGTGTGTGTGTGTGTGTGTGTGTGTGTGTGTGTGTGAAGGGGAGAGGCTGGCTGCTCTCAGGAATATCAACCTGTGGCTGTCAGCCTTATCAGATGGAACCCGCTCAGGGAGAACTAAACACACTCTCTCCCTCAGTCAATCTCTTTCTCACACACACACACACACACACACACCGTCATACACCAAATCACACACACACAAACACACGTGTGTATCTTCATACACAAACACTTTCGCAGAATTAATGCATGAGGGAAAATTCCCCAACAGACCTGGAAAATAAAGAGTTCGGCTCCACTTTCGATGCTTCAAAACAATCACAAGACACATTCTGTTTATTATTAATAATAATAAAATAAGATAATCCTTTATTAGTCCCGCAGTGGGG
>CM042215.1:2079790-2094790 GCA_023566465.1 Cottus gobio | reverse complement strand
TCACCGCAGGTCAAAAGCACGGTGAAATCTCACGAGTCTCGTCTGATAGAATCTCATTACGCTGTTTTGTTTTGGATTAGAGGAATCAGGTCCAAACGAGGCGAGTTATCAGGACAGTAATGAACCCGTGATGGGGGCGGGGCTACTGAGTGAGTCGCTCTGATTAGATCAGACACAACTAGCTTCCTCCTCCTCCTCCTACGACCTCTCCCTCCTCCTCCTGCTCCTCCTCCTCCTCCACCCTGCGTCTCTAATTAATGTCGTAACAATCCCAGCCTCCCCGTGCCCAATCAGTGTAGTGGAACACAATACCCTGATGCTGGAAGGTAGAAAACACACACACACACGCACACACACACACACACACACACACATACTTGTAATCGTGCCCCGTGAGACATGCCTGCACAGATGTGCCCCGTGGGGACACCACTTTCTAAATGGAATAACAGAATACTTTTGATCACATAAATTTTTTGGGGGTCCTGGGAACCAAAATATGAACTCAAATAACAAAATGTCTCAAATTTATAAAACTTAATTTTTGTCTGGTTTTTCTATTCCGGTGGGGACGCTCCTATTGTGTCATAACACAAACCACCACTAGGTGACACTGTTAAATATTCGTCTATTCGTTCCACTTACAATCCTATATAAAAGGTATGCAATGGAGGATATGGTTTTAGAAACACTGAGCAGCTTAATACATTGTTTTTGTTTTCTGTATTATATTTTGTTAATTCAATTCATATTGCATTTGTATATTCACCATTAAATGTTTTACTTGTATAATGACTCATTATCTGTGTATATTAAACTCCACTCAATATAAATGTTCAAACTTCACAGCTGTATTTAAAGGTTCTGTGGATCTTTCAGAAATATAACACCAATATTGTTCCGTACAGCAGTGAATATTACGGTTGAAAGCATTACAGTTGTGATACTGCAATATTAAGTGCTTTGTATTTAAGTTGAACTAAGTTGACTCACAGGCAACAAACGGATAAACAAAAGTGGTTTATTAACCATAAAGGAAACAAAAACTACTTCCTCAAAGTGAGGAAGTGATATGATACAACCAGATCAATATAGCCTTAGAAATAGTACAAAAAGACAAACATTACAGCATTAACACAATAGCCATAATACAATAAGGTGAACGCTTCCACAATAACACAACAGCAACCACTCTGGTATGGGGTATTGCAGCTGCTTTTAAGTCAAGTGATGAATGTAAAAAACTTACCTAATAGACTTTCGCTTTAACGCATCATTGCGATGTTTAACATAATATTTGACACCCACCCAACTCCTACCCTTAAGTGCAAATCCTGACGCCTCAATGCAGTCCAGACACTGAGTTTTTCCAGGCACTTTCCCAGAGTTGATGTGGTCCATAAGTGTTTTCTCGACAGCCTGGATTTCTTCGTTTGTCCATTTTAGTTTTTTTGGACCCTGAATCAAACGAGACAGAAATTACATGTTATTCAAAAACCAGCAAGTAATGAGGCTGTGATGACAACAGGTATTGACTGTAGCAGTACTCATAATACCAGAATTACTAGGAGATCAAGCTGTAGTTGCAGTAATGTATGTATTTACATTACATTTCATTTAGCTGACGCTATTATCCAAAGCGACTTACATGCTATACAGTAGACCGTAGACACAACAACGGTGAGCAATTAGGGTTAAGTGTCTTGCTCAAGGACACATGGACATGGACACGATTACCAGAGCCTGGGATCGAACCGCCGACCCTCTGATTGAAAGACAGACTTGCTAACCACTATTTCAGGTGTTTCAGTAACACCTGAAATAGAACTAGCAATAGAAATATAGACGGTAGTTGCATAAGTATTATGTTTACCAACACTAACATCATGTAAAACAACTGGACATTGTCCGTTTAGTGGAGAAGACATTTTCATCAATCAGTTTTAAGCTGACGAAGCCTCCTGAATGTGACAAAATATAAGACTAAGAGATATCTGAAGAAATGAGTCCTTTACAGAGATGATTCTCAATTGAATATACTGGATGATTCTTAGCATGTGGAATTATTTTTCATTCATAATGATGGCAGTTACTTTAATATGCTAAAACCATGTGCTTGCCTGTGATACAAACACAGAGATAGCATAAATATATGCCTCTATGTATCGAACGGTAAAGAATACTCTCTATGCAGAAAAATAATATATTTACGGTAGGCCGAAATCATTGGATAATATTATTGATGCATTGATGTGTTGATAACTTTAATGTTGCAGCTGGTAATGGTGGAGCTAATTTTAACTACTTAATACACTTATTAATACACACTACTTAATGATATATCATAGTTTATTAGTTGTATCTATATTTTGGAGAGAATCTGAATCTACAAAGTAGTTCAACTAGTAACTAAAATTGAAAAATATAAAAAAAGTGAATTCCCTCTGAAATAACTAGAGGTATTGAGTTAAATGAAAATACTCAATTTAAGTGCAAGTACCTAAAGGTTTTTCTCAAATATAGTATCTTGTTAGATTCAAAACCTGCTAGAACAAGAGCACACAGTTCTTATTAAAGTTTCTCTATTCTGTGGATGACACTACAGTATGAGCAGTTATTACATTATGAGTTGCTACACATGTTTTGTCTCCTATATATATGAAGTTATGTAATGAAATTACTTAATTTTGATTATTAAACAGGATGACAGGGGAGTATGAAAAGACAGGTGAGAGGAGAGTCAAAATTCTTGATTAATTTGATTAAACTTAACTCAACATCTACAACAGAACAACTGTCAGAAACCCATCTCATGTCAGTGGACTCGCTAAATAACTTTAAAAATACCCCACGCACTGAACCCCAGGGGAGAAACTGAATACACTTTGAACAGATTACCTTTTGTTGTGTGTGATTTGCCAGAGACCTCCCCAACCAGCGGCATCTTTTCATCCGACGAACCTATTAAGGCGCAAGCAAAGTGAGAATAAAAGCCTTTTAATATATTTAATACAAGCACTTAATGTTCATAAATGTCCAGACAAAACAATAACAACTAGACTAAAACTAGAAAAGGCCATTTTTTAAACTTGACTACAGAACAACATTCACAGTGTGCATACTTCAAAATCTTGAGAGAGAGAGATATCTTTATGAAGGCAAATCCCTGTCATAATTGGAGAGCGCAAATGAGCTCTACGAGCGCGCACAAATCAAACAGCCACGCGCGTAATTTACGTTGACGAGTGCTTTTACATCACTCCGCGAGTAAAAGTTCCTCTCGCGCATTATTAACCTGCTCGCTCGCGAAGCTTCAATCTGCGCTTGTGTCTGTAACCTGCTCGCTCTTGAGTAGATTTAGATGGGCGGAGCCAGTCACCATCGTATTGGTTACAATCCTCGTCTTTGGATTGGCTGGATATCACATACATACACATCCAGGAAGAGACAGATGAACCCAGTCTACAGCACCCAGTAGAGACTGAGCCATGTCTTTGTATGTGGGTCTACAGACATGTGGGTGTTAATGTGGGTGTGACCCAGTACACAGCACGTTATCTCCGTGTTCCAGGGCTCGTTACCACGATGTGGGCTATGAGGAAGCTAATGTGTGTGTCTGTTACGTTGCCAGTACGTTATCTCCGTGTTCCGGGGCTTGTTACCACGAGGTGGGCTATGAGGAAGCTAATGTGTGTGTGTGTCTGTTACGTTGCCAGTACGTAATCTCTGTGCCACAAGTCTACTGGAGCTTTCTGCCTGTTTAAACAGCCGGTTGGAGCCAATACAAGATCAAGTGTGACTGAATTAATAACACAACGCAAGAGGGAGGGAGTACACAACCGCTACAGTGGATACATATACACAGTGGGTACATATACACAGTTGATCAGGGGCGGACTGGGGGAAAAAGTGACCCGGGAGTTACTGTCAGACTGGCCCACTCATTACACTGTGCGTTATATATGTGTCCTCTGTGTATAAGACTGGGTTCATCCATCTCTTCCTGGATGTGATATCCAGCCAATCCAAAGACAAGGATTGTAACCAATTAGATGTTGAGATACGATGGTGACTGGCTGCGCCCACTTACTGTCAGATTGAAGCTTCGCGAGCGAGCAGGTTAAACATTCGCGAGAGAGAGACATTTGCTCGCGGAGTGACGTAAAAGCGCTCGTCAAAGTAAATTACGCGCGCAGTTTGGGATTTGCACGCGCGCGTGGAGCTCATTTGCGCTCTCCAATTATGACAGGGATTGGCCTTCATAGATCTTATATTACGTTTTAGCCAGGTATTGGCCTGATATATAATAGAAGTACCATGACATCTGTTAAAGAGAGTCACGACGGTCATCTATTGATGTGAGATTCACAGCATTACTTTCTTACACTGAATATGTGTTATTCTTATTGCCAAAGTCAATGCAAAGACGCAAATGGACGCAAGTAGACACAGGGGCAGCAAACTGCTGTGAAGGCATTTTGCAACACCAGTTTGACTTTTCTATAAAAAATGTGGCTGTTACTTTGTATTCACTGTGTCTTCGATGCAGGAAAATACCCTGATTGCAGTAAATCTGGCCCTTCTCATGTTAGAATGTAAAGTTTTGCAAATAAACTTACAATTACACTGTCGGTTCTCCTGAGCTCTGGAACACTGATGTCCTCATCAACATCATCTGGAGTGGGGTCAAGAATAATGGTACTGTCACTGGACCACTGGTTTTCTTCCTTAAAAAGAAACATCAGAAAATGTTTAGACAGGCTACCTACCTACAAAATTAAAAATAAGCTGTTGCATGGAGGCCTCAATCAGATTTTATTTAACAGACTTTACTCAGGCAAGCTGCTCAGGTTTATTAACAGCCACTAGGCCACAAATAATCAAATTATGTGGAAAACATTGCTTATTCTTGTGTATGTATGCTGTTTTACATAAATAATCAAAGAATAAACCCTACAACTTATATTACATCCAACATTAGGAATAAGTGGCTCCAATGCAAACAATTGAATTAATTAAAAGGCACCGCCTCATTCTAAGATCTCTTAGCTATCATTATGGCTGCACATTGACATAATCTAAAAATCTTGCTCCCTTTAATATTCAATACTTTTGGTACACAGGAACATTTTACTTTGAACTTAAACTGATGGCAGTTTAACAGACTGAGGAACTGAGTTCTGCAGTCAAACATCAAACTAAATCTTCTGTGTGATGGTAAAAGCTGATATTATTCAAATAAGATTTCAGAGGGGTGGACCATATATTACCAGCCAGACACAACATTCTCTTACTTTATGCAGCTGGAGAACCTGACTCAATCACTTGACCTACACACTTGAAACAGATACGTACCAGGTATATAGGCCACCACCCAAGTATATTTCAGCATTTTATCTGTTTAATTATTCGTCTATCCAAGACAACGACTACATCCGTTTTCATTTAAGTAGTGGTCTGCTATTAGACAAGAGTCTAGTGAATATTTAGAATCGAATTCAGTGGAAAACATTGTAGTAACACGTTGAATATGTGTGATTAACTAGCTGTAGTCTGTAAGAAATTAAATACTGTATCATTGTTTTGATGTCTATTATAGTTACACAGTCGAGCAGGTTAACTGTCAAACAAGAACCCAAAGACATCCTACCTCTTCCTTCTGGTCAGGGTCAAAGTCATCAGCGCCTGCAAATATATTACAGAGGATTAAAATATTAATATGGTGTACGATGAACTAATAACGGCAACATGAGGCTGTTCAAACCTTGATGGAAAAAATGTGTTTCATTTGCATTCCTATTTAAATAGTTGTATGACCTAAACCCAGAGAGTATGATCAGTTAGGGATAGCAAACGTATAGACTCCTTTATGTATTTAGTATAATATTCTACACTTTTACAAACAACTTCCTACAAACCTCAATATACAACCCCCTCCCCTCCTCACCTGTGCATTCAGAGCTGCCACCAGCGGATGAAAAACATGCTCCATCCTCCTGTAAGCAAAAAAGGACACATTCAGTCCAAATTAAACATGTCACAATACTCAGTATTTCAAGCTGTCGTGGTAGAATTTGTAATTAAAATTATGACATGAATCATTTAGATATCACCTGAGCTGCTATTATCCCAATTTGACCGAGACTAAAGTCTGGTCTTATAAGACTTTATTCTCGGTCAAATTATAGTAACGAGATCTATTTCTGTTATGAGGCTAAATATTCTAACTCAAAACCCATGGCCATTTGAATTACTATATCCGCATACATGTGAAAAAAATACTACATTTTAAAAGTTGACTGTGACTAATTTGATCTCATTGTAATACAGCTGTAACAATATAATGTTTTAACCTGAGTGCAACTTTGTTATTTCAAGATAATCTGTGGTAATAGCAAAGGTCTGGTGTGAAACTTGAACAATTTTTGTAATTGAATAATCAAAATTGAGGCCTCGGAGGTATTTGCCGTTTAAAGGTAGATCTGACATGACATTTATGTGAATTTAGGGAAGATTATAACATTTTTCCAATGTTAATATATATTTGGTAAGTCAATTATACTTTCGAACAACGGAAGGACTGACTATGTGCATGAGGCTACACTAGTTCTATCATAGTTCTATCTCTCTCTCTGTGTTCATCATGCTCTCTATATTCTTTATATTATGTATATTCGCAGCTTGGGAGATGAGAAAATCCCCCTTGTTCCAAAAACTACATAAATACATCACTTTGTTGAGCATAATACTAACATTCAGTGTGAAAAGATAATAATGATAAAACATCAGTTCTAATAAATATCTAAATCCCATTATATTGCAACTGTAAAACTCCCACGATGTGTAAATTATATATTTATAGTTAACCGTAATTAGATAATTGAAGGCTGGTCTCAGGTCAGTTTCACTTGACTTTGGCGCATGTGCCGTTAGCTGCTCGCTTAGTGTTAGCTAACATTAGCTAGTCCTATCACATTACAACATAGCTCTGTGTATATATGCAGTACATATACAAGCAGTACGAACAGTAACAGTGTAATGTGACATTAGGAAGGAGTATAAGCATTAAAAACTCACCATTTCCATCAAGATTTGTGCCGTCAGGTCACGTGTAGAGCTGCCTGCAATCTGATGCAGGCCCGAGCGCATGTGCTGAGGAGGGGCGGGACTAAGCCAGAAGTGAAACTTGAAATGTCACACAGAACCGGACTTTTACCATCCTCACGGGCCGTGGTCACAATGGGGACAGTACAAGTCATGATGTGTGTGATGGCTCAGAACAGAAACGTTTGATCATTTACACAGAACATGACTTTCACCGTCCTCATGGGCCGTGGTCACAGTGGGGACAGTACAAGTCAGGATGTGTGTGTGATGTATCAGAACAGAGACATATGATACTTTACACAGAACATGACTTTCACCGTCCCCACGTGTCCACGCCCATCCCCCAACCCTTTGGTCACTGAGCAAGAGGAAGCTCAGGATCCATGTTAATAACTTAGACAGGTAATAGTAATTGCTAAAATATACGGTTTATATCAATTACCTGCTTATGTGAGGCGGTATTACTAGAATTTAGTATAAAATATGTACAAATTTAAATAAAATCTAAAAAAGGAGATTGAATTGACACAAGCATTTCTAATGAAGTTAATCAATAGAAGCATTATTAAAAAATTATACAAACATTGATATTCATAAAAACAAACTACAACCATTTATAAGCCCTTGTATTCAACAGAACAAGTATTTATGAATGTATTTTATAAATAAGTGTAGGGAACTTGAAAATATAATGTATTATACATATGATCTTGCTTATAATTTCATGTAATTTCCTGAAGACGGATCTACAGATAGTAGATATAGTTGTTGTGGTACACAAAACATAGAAACCGTAGTTAACTGGATGTAATTACAATTCTTTGAGTAATCTGGTGACTCAGGATTTGTTGCACTCTGCCAGAAGATGAGCTGCACTGGCACCATCCTTATAGACATAGTCAAAATGATTGTGCCAACGACATGATTGGTCAGTGGGTGCACTACAAGTCTCCAAATCTCGATATGAAGCCCAAGTGGATAAGCAAAGAGCAAAGCCTGCTCCTTCTTTCATATGTTCCTGTATCCACCATACAGTCAATTGTTACAACAATATCGGCTTGTAGCTCCGTCACTGCGAGCTAAACACTCAACAAAGTCTCGACTGTTCTCTGTCCTGGCTCCTCGATGGTGGAATGAGCTCCCCATTGACATCAGAAAGTCTCTACATCTTCCGTCGCAAACTAAAAACTCATCTTTTTCGACTATACCTGGAATAAAGAAAGTAGCACTTTAGTAGCACTGGAATGGCTCTTACTGATAGCACTTTGTAGTTGAACTTTTTGATGAAATTGTACCTTCTTGATTCTTGTTGTTCTGATTCTTGTTTGTAACCGTGGAATGCACTTATTGTAAGTCGCTTTGGATAAAAGCGTCAGCTGGATGAAATGTAATGTAATAATCCACCAAACAATGAGCGTTGCTAGCTACAAGGGATGCAACCATAGATATAGAATAGGACATTCAGCGGTTTTCCATTGTCATAATGATAACACATGTCTGTGGGGCTGTTAAGTGTTGTTGCAGCTCACTGGGAAGAGAGCAGACTTAGCTCAGCCAGATGGCTAGCTACTGAGCAAGCTAGCTTATCTTTCTCCTGAGTAGGCCTCAGTAGTTAGACAGAGGGGCCGTTACACCGAGCACTGCTGTTGGCCACCAGCTGATCATCGTCTGTAACTAGTAAAGCATTTAAGCAGAGTAGAATTAGCAAGCTAGCTAACTAGTGGGTTGTCTGCTAGTTTGCTAGCTAGCTTGCTAATTTCCCTTGCTTAAATGCTTCGCAGGTTTTACATGATGTATCTTTAAATTTCAATTAGGTCAAAGTGCAAGAAACTTTTCTTGTTTATTAGAATGTACAGTGCATCCGGAAAGTATTCACAGCGCTTCACGTTTTCCACATTGTTATGTTACAGCCTTATTCCAAAATGGATTAAATTAATATGTTTCCTCACAATTCTACACACAACACCCCATAATGACAAAGTGAAAAAGGTTCTTGAGACATTTTTGAAAATCTATTAAAAAATAAAGAACAAAAATATAACATGTACATGTATTCACATGTAAGTATTCACAGCCTTTGCCATGACACTCAAAATTGACCTCAGGTTCATCCTGTTTCCACTGATCATCCTTGAGATGTTTCTACACCTTGACCGGAGTCCACCCTGCTATGTTCAGGTGATCAGACATGATTTAGAAAGGCACACATCTGTCTATATCAGGTCCCACAGTTGACAGTGCATGTCAGAGCACAAACCAAGCCATGAAGTCCAAGGAATTGTCTGTAGACCTCCGAGACAGAATTGTATGGAGGCACAGATCTGGAGAAGGGTCCAGAAACATGTCTGCAGCATTGAAGGTCCCAATGAGCACAGTGGCCTCCATCATCCGGAAATGGAAGCCACCAGGACTCTTCCTAGAGTTGGCCGCCCAGCCAAACTGAGCGATCGGGGTGAAGGGTCTTAGGCAGGGGGATGACCAAGAACCCGATGGTCACTCTGACAGAGCTCCAGCGTTGCTCTATAAAGGAGTTTGCCAAAAGGCACCTGAAGGACTCTCAGACCATGAGAAACAACATTCTCTGATGAAACAAAGATTGAACTCTTTGGCCTGAATGCCAAGCATCCTGTTTGGAGGAAACCAGGCCCTGCTCATCACCTGGCCAACAGCATCCCTACAGTGAAGCATGGTGGTGGCAGCATCATGCTCTGGGGATGTTTTCTAGCGGGAGGAACTAGAAGACAAGTCAGGATTGAGGGAAAGATGAATGCAGCATGTACAGAGACCTCCTGGATGAAACCTGCTCCAGAGCTCTGGACCTCAGACTGGGGCGACGGTTCCTCTTCCAAGAGGACAGCGACCCAAAGCACACAGCCCAGACCACAAAGGAGTGGCTTCAAGACAACTATGTGAATGTCCTTGAGGGGCCCAGAGCCCTGACTTGAACCCGACTGAACATCTCTGGAGAGATCTGAAAATCGCTGTGCACCGACGCTCTCCATCCAACTGATGGAACTTGAGAGGTTCTGCAAAAAAATAATGGGAGAACCTGCCCAGAAATAGGTGTGCCGAGCTTGTAGCATCGTACTCAAGAAGACTTGAGGCTGTAATTGCTGCCAAAGGTGCTTCAACAACGTATTGAGCAAAGGCTGTGAATACTTATGTACGTGTTATATTTTCGTTCTTTATTTTTAATACATTTGAAAAAAGCTTTTTTCACTTTGTCATTATCGGGTATTGTGTGTAGAATTTTGAGGGAAAAAATTAATTTAATCCATTTAGAATAAGGCTGTAACATAACAAAATGTTGAAAGAGTAAAGCGCTGTGAATACTTTATGGATGCACTGTATTATACAGATGCTCTTGCATATAAATGCATGTAATGTCCTGGAGATGGAAAAGGCATAGAAAGGTTTGACAAAAAAATTATCTTAAAGACGATGAACGGAATACATGGATACATAAATAAATCATAGTGCTGTTTTTCTTCATTCTGGAATGCCAGAACCATTGGTCCAGTTAACCGTGAGCCGCTGAGTCCTTCTCTGGTGGCATTTGTGTAAATACATACACATTATACTGTGTGCGTATATATCTTCATCAGTAGTCGGAGAGAGGATATTAAGTCTTTTCCCTATATATATATATGTATATATATATATACACACACATACAACTGTGTAATGATTGTAAGGAGCTCGTTGTCACTAATGCCTAGCATCACTGCAAGTCCATCAGGCCTCAGACAGATGCTCTAGACTGGGCCTTATTGTCTATAGTTTCTTGTTGTGCCAAATTACCTTGAGGAAGCCCAGACTATACTCATTCTGATGCTGTTAGTATTTCGGCTTTTTCTTTTGGCTGTTCTAGCTGCACTTCTAACAGGACTACCAGTGCTAACACTTCTATTTAGTGATGATTAGTTTTCCACTATGACCTCTTTTTTGGTGTGATATTGTTAGCTGAAGAGCTAATGCTAGTACATATTTTATGTTGTCATACACATGTGTGTGGGGCTGTTAAGTGTTGTTGCAGCTTACTGGGAAGAGAGCAGACTTAGCTCAGCCAGAAGACTAGCTACTGAGCTAGCTAGCTTATCTTTCTCCTGAGCAGACAGGGAGTTAGGCCGAGGGACCGTTACATCGAGCGCTGCTGCTGGCCACAAGCTTGCCGTTGCGACCATCTTTCGTAACATTTAAGCAGAGTAGAATTAGTAAACTAGCGATTATCTGCTAGTATACTATATAGTTTGCTAATTTTACTCTGCTTAAATGCTTTACTAGTTACAGAAAATTAGCTATACAAAGTTGTTACTTATCAGGCTAGTGCTCAAAGTAGGCCCTTCTACATTTCACTCTTTCGTGTACCGTAATTTCTTTTCTGCGCCAGCAGTTCTCACAAGCTGCAGGTACCCTTTTCTGCCCCCTCTGTATCAGTTTCTCGTGATGGCAATTCATAACTGTGCTGCTCCAGTGTTTTTGCACCTTGCTTAAACAGCAGTAAAATGCTTCACTAATTACAGAAACTTATCCAAACAAAGTTGTTACTCATCAGGCTAGTGCTCAAAGTAGGCCCTTCTACATTTCACTCTTTCGTGTACCGTAATTTCTTTTCTGCGCCAGCAGATCACATAAGCTGCAGGTACCCTTTTCTGCCCCCTCTGTATCAGTTTCTCGTGATGGCAATTCATAACTGTGCTGCTCCAGTGTTTTTGCACCTTGCTTAAACAGCAGTAAAATGCTTCACTAATTACAGAAACTTATCCAAACAAAGTTGTTACTCATCAGGCTAGTGCTCAAAGTAGGCCCTTCTACATTTCACTCTTTCGTGTACCGTAATTTCTTTTCTGCGCCAGCAGATCACATAAGCTGCAGGTACCCTTTTCTGCCCCCTCTGTATCAGTTTCTCGTGATGGCAATTCATAACTGTGCTGCTCCAGTGTTTTTGCACCTTGCTTAAACAGCAGTAAAATGCTTCACTAATTACAGAAACTTAGCCAAACAAAGTTGTTACTCATCAGGCTAGTGCTCAAAGTGGGCCCTTCTACATTTCACTCTTTCATGTACCGTAATTTCTTTTCCGTGCCAGCAGTTCTCACAAGCTGCAGCTACCCTTTTCTACCACCTCTATATTAGTTTTTTGTGAAGGCAATTTATAATAGTGCAGTTACAGTGGTTTTGCACCATGTTTAATCAGCAGTACAATTTTACAGGGCTATCATTTCCAGAAAAATATGTAAAACCCAAAATGTCCTAGTATCTTTTATTTAATGAAGAAATTCAGAGTTACTCTTTATCCTGCTGCGTAATATGTACAACCATCCTGACTGATATTTATTTAGATTTTAGGAGCAGGCTGCAGCATTCTGGATCAACTGTAGAGACCTGAGAGACCCAGCAGAGCAGCCCGATAATACAGAGTTACAGTGCAACAAAACAAGACCTTGTTAATATCCGTATTAATTCATGTTACACCACTGACATGGCATAAGAAATCAAATATAGTTTTAGATCTATTATTATTATTGCTGTTATTAATATCAATGATGAGATCATTAATAATAATTAAATATTATACAAAAGTTAAATATTAATAGCAACTATAGTAATATCAATATTCATATATATTTAGTATTTATTTATATATGTATTTGTGTATTTATATTTACAAATCAAGATAAAGTTTTAAATGAATTGCCAAACTTAAATACTACTTTTGACCAATAGGGGGCGAAAGAGAGTGAACAAACAGCGATGCACACTTCAAGAACAACCGACCTCGTGGGGACTGCAGTACCCTGTGTATACTCTAGGGGCGCCTTCATACACAGTCACACAGATTTTTGTCTTGAAAAGGGTTTCATGGGGACTTCCTAGAAAAAAGCATGGGGCGTATCTAGACACTGTTCTGAAGCCAATGGGAGGGGTTTGCCCGTGGGGACCTCGTTTTAGGTCCCCACGGTGACACGAGTCCCCATGGGTCTGTGTGCACTCAGGTCAAGGTCCCCACCGGAATAGAGGAACAAGAACACACACTCTCTCACACACTCACACACACACACACACACACACACACACACACACACACACACACACACACACACACACACACACACAGGTCCCCCTCCTGTGCACATCCTCTGTGCTTGGAGGGTGAAGATATGCAAAGCGCCACTATCATCAAAACAAAAACTGCAGGGGAATATATATAATATAATATAATATAATATAATATATAGGGCAATGGAGTGAATTAAAATGCATCCCTGGAGACCTCCCTCTCATTCCTGCTTCTCTTTCCTTTAGTTCAGGATCACTCGTCCTCGTTCATCTGTGACTATTTAGGATCTGAACATTGAAAACAGAGAAGAGTTTCAGTCGCTCTTCTTCTCCTCCTCCCCCTTCTTCTTCTTCTTCTCCTCCTCTTCCTCCTCCTCCTTGTTCTCCTTCTTCTCCTCCTCCTCCTCCTCCTCCTTGTTCTTCTTCTTCTCCTCCTCCTCCTTCTTCTCCTCCTCCTCCTCCTCCTTCTTCTCCTTCTTCTTCTTCTTCTCCTCCTCCTTCTTCTCCTTCTTCTCCTCCTCCTCCTCCTCCTCCTCCTCCTTCTTCTCCTTCTTCTTCTTCTTCTCCTCCTCCTCCTCCTCCTCCTCCTCCTTCTTCTCCTTCTTCTTCTTCTCCTCCTCCTTCTTTTTCTTCTTCTTCTTCTTCTTCTTCCTGACAAACAAACTCACTGTGTAAACCTGAGTTTGAATGAAAAAGGTTTCTGGGCCAAGGCGTCCACAGCTCGGCCAAATCTGTTCGGTAAACTGGGAGCTTTGGCAAAAGAAACAAAACAAATAAATGATATCAATAAATAGTATTGATATAAATAAATAACATGCATCATAAAAAACCTTTTGGCAGACAATAAGTTATTGAAGCCCATTGAAACGAATGGAGCAAATGTTTTCAATACTCTGTGCAACTTTTATTCATATGGAATATACAGTTAGTGTGGTGGTACAGGGCGCCACCACCAGGTGGTGCCATAGTTAAACCTGGCCGCGAACTAAAAATGTCTCTCTCTCTCCCCGTACAGTCAGACGGAAGCCGGCCAGCCGGGAGGGGGGGCGTCCGCAGCTGTAGCGTATTAGGTCATCATGGCACAGTTAAAGGGGCTCTCCTCCCGGAGGGCCAGCGTCGGGTGATTCCTTCTGCATGCCTTGCCCGTCATATCCGTGCTTCGTCCCGAGCTACGCCACGAGCTACATCCCGAGCTACAAGCCTCACGCCGAGCTACGCCACGAGCTACATCCCGAGCTACGCTACCAGCCTCACGCCGAGCTACGCCACAAGCTACATCCCGAGCTACAAGCCTCACGCCGAGCTACGCCACGAGCTACATCCCGAGCTACAAGCCTCACGCCGAGCTACGCCACGAGCTACATCCCGAGCCACGCTACCAGCCTCACGCCGAGCTAATGGCTGAGTACTCCCTGTGTTTTTCCCTGGTTTCCTGCGCACTGTAAATAAACTCACCTTGTGTTCTCACCTCGTTCATCGTTTGCTTTTGGGTCCAGACGCGTATCCTGACAGTCAGGTCCATAAATATTTGGACATTGACACATTTTCCATTATTTTGGCTCTGTACACCACAACAATGGAGTTGAAATGAAAAAATCAAGATGTGCTTAAAGTGCAGACTTTCAGCTTTAATTTGAGGGTATTTACATCCAAATCAGGTGAACGGTGTAGGAATTACAACAAATTCAAATGTGGCCACCCTCTTTTTAAGGGACCAAAAGTAATTGGACAAATTAATATAATCATAAATCTAATTGTCACTTTTAATACTTTGTTGAAAATCCTTTGCAGTCAATGACAGCCTGAAGTCTGGATTCCATAGACATCACCAGA
>CM042215.1:2057290-2074790 GCA_023566465.1 Cottus gobio | reverse complement strand
TGAGTGTCGGGTAAATACAGGACCAATACAAGTGTTTGCTGCATTGTTGACAGGTCAATAAGGAAGCTTGCATGTGCAATAACATGGAACCAGAGACACACACACACACACACACACACACACACACACAGTTAATGGGAAGCAGCTGCTTGAGATGTGTGTTTACCGTCCAGAGTTCTTGGCGCGATGAGCAGAAAACATGAACTCCGACCTCCGGTTCCCTCAGAGAGACAGACGGGAACCGAGTGGGTCGAGGCCGGACTCCTCAAGCTGATGGACTGATACGGGTCCACTACGAGCTGGCCGGGCGCCCCGGGAGGGGGTCACTGGGAGGGGGTCACATCAACTTTTCAGGTTTCACAGCTGAACCCTCTTCTTGGTTCAAAGTGAGTCCCTGCAGGTCATGCTGGGACCAGTGGAGCCCTCCAGTACCACCAGTCATTATCAGCACTGGTACGCAAAAAACATGTTCAAACCGTGGCCCGAGAGAGGCGTACGATCAATGCAAGCACACACACACACACACACACACACACACACACACACACACACACACACACACACACCCTCTGCGGGTCTTGGGGGACCATGTCAGGACACATTAGTGACAGCACCCCACACTCAACCCACACAAGGCGACACCAGCCCAATTTGTTTCTCTAATAGCTGGTATATTATTCACTCAGTCACTCATTCACCAGCACACACACACACACACACACACACACACACACACACTAGCCTTATCATTATACCAGCATACCCTTGAGCGGGCCTCAAGTTCATCTGCTGGGGGTGCAGAGCGAACCTGGTTGATATTAAGGAGAGAGGTCACATTGTGCTGTAAACACGCTTTGTCTGCTTATTCATGTATTTACTACGCTGCCTTCACACCACTCAGCTTGTCAGCAGTAGTGTGTGTGTGTGTGTGTGTATGTGGGGGGGGGGGGGGTTGTGTGTCTGCACTTTGGAAACACTTTGGGTGATGGATAACTCAAGACCCACTAGAAAAATACTCATTACGAGTCAATTACTTTGTTTGAACAGCAGTTAGAATGTTCAGGTATGTGGTCATCCAGCTACATATATACTGTATATATATATATACATATATATATATATATTTCCCATGCACCCCTGTCCACATGTCCCTGTGTTGCCTGTAGCCGTGTCCCAGTATCGACCCCCCAGCTGTTTAATATTCATAAAGTCTGTTCCAGCGGCGACGCTCCCGCCCTCCTCTCTAAATCCATTCCCATTGATCACCATTGGCGTTCCCCAACGCACATCGATCCCGCTCAGACTCGCGCTCAAGGTCCCCCTCAAAACGCACTCGCCTCGCAATTCACTTACAAATGAAGCCCCCCCCCACTCCCCCTTCCCCCTGCTGGCGTTTTCATCAAAGAGATTCTTTCTGATCTTTTTACTATTGTGCAATTACTGTTCCCGCTGAAAACCAATAAAAGATGAAGATGTTCCTGCTGCAGCCGCGATATGAGATGTGTCACTCTGGGATATTAGCTTCGCCATCAGAAGTCAGAGATGAAGTTGTCCGGGATATAGCAAGAAGTAATATTACTTCTTTTCTTTAAGCATACGTTTATCTGTAGGAGAGAAACAAACAAACAAACAGCTTCCGATCTGAAAACCAGACTTCCATCCGCTCTCTTCTTCATCCGGCTGGTCTCGTAACAACGTTAAGCACCGTAACCCGTAGATATCCAACCAAATAATTTCATATGTTAGCCACTTGATTATGAATGCGGAAGTTTAAAGACCCTCAAAAGCACACAGAGTGCATGCTGGGAAGAGGACGGGTCCAACAAACATGATTTTAGACTCAAGAAGCGCGAGAAACGAGAAGTCGACGCGTTAACTTTGCGTCACGTAACTTGTTTAAGTAACTACGTATACTACTTATCTTAACCCAACTAAGTATTTTACGATCTTTATCTTAACCCAACTAAGTACTTTACGATCTTTTCCTAAACATAACTAAGTACTTTACGATCTTTTCATAAACATAACTAAGTACTTTACGATCTTTTCCTAAACATAACTAAGTACTTTACAATCTTTTCCTAAACATAACTAAGTACTTTACAATCTTTTCATAAACATAACTAAGTACTTTACGATCTTTTCCTAAACATAACTAAGTACTTTACGATCTTTTCCTAAACATAACTAAGTACTTTACAATCTTTTCAGAAACATAACTAAGTACTTTACGATCTTTTCCTAAACATAACTAAGTACTTTACGATCTTTTCCTAAACATAACTAAGTACTTTACAATCTTTTCATAAACATAACTAAGTACTTTACGATCTTTTCCTGAACATAACTAAGTACTTTACAATCTTTTCATAAACATAACTAAGTACTTTACGATCTTTTCCTGAACATAACTAAGTACTTTACAATCTTTTCATAAACATAACTAAGTACTTTACGATCTTTCTTTAACTAACAAGCCTGACAGGTTAGAAATATGTACTTTTAGATTATGCGCTCAGTGACTGATGTGTTTTATAAAAAAGCGCTCAATAGAAATACAGATTCATAGATTTACTTGAATAATAATAATAATCCTCAGCTCGTTTACACCATGGTTGTCTTGGTGGGGTTGTGCACGTGCCGTGCACTCGTAAGTGAGACAGCACTGAGCTTATGACGCTGAGCGTCTCCAGGCTGCAGCAAATTGATTTAAAGCGGTGCTTTCTGAGAAGAGATCCAGTCTAAGTACAATAGCAGACGCTAGAAACAGGGGGGGGGGGGGGGGGGGGGGGGAGAGACAGAGGGAGAGAGAGAGATGTAAAATCTCGGTTTTCCTTTGATTTATTTATTTATTTTTATTTTCATCTCTTCGTTCCTCTGCCTCTTTAGGGAGCCTGTGGCCCCTCGTCTGCATGGTTAATCATACCATTGTGTTAATTATCGCTTCACAGCTAGCCCCGAGCAAAGAGACACACACACACACACACACACACACACACACACACACACTGTATCCTCCTTGGCTGTCAACCAAGCTCAGATTTATTTTGTCTGGAGGAGAAAGGATCCCGAACACACTTATGTCCCATCTGAGGAAGCTGCACACACCTGAACCCTGCATCATGCACACACACACACACACGCACACACACACACACACACACACACACACACACACACACACAGGACCCCGGCTGCATAATTCATTCCTCTAAATTGGGAACACCAGTTGTGTGCTCACACACAATAAACAGAGATGAATTCATCAGAAATCTCCCAAGTGCAGCAAATATGAAAAATGTAATCATTCCACAGAATAAAAATTCATAAGGAAATGTACAAAATCAATATTTTATGCTACTTACTGTACCTATTCTTTATTACAAACCTATTCAGGAACAGGCATTAAAAATTAAAGCTGGCAGAGAAGACGGGAGGGAGGAGAAAGGAAAGGGGGGAGGGGGGGGGGGAGCTCAAACGCAATTCTGTTTCATTCATGTTTAAAGGCACCTTTTTTTTGTTTCTCTAAGAGCCACTGAAGCAGTTTTGAAAATGCTTTGATAGATCGAGAGTTCGGAGCAGTCGAGGCGCTGTCAACATAAATAGCGATAAAGAAGAGAGAGTGTGTGTGTGTGTGTGTGTGTGTGTGGGAGGGGGGGGGTTCTTTTTTAACAACTAGAGTTTTCAAGGTTGCGGCCTGGGTGACGGTTTCCGGTGCTCGTCTGCAGGTGGACAGTTGCGTGTCTTTGTGCGTGTCTTTGTGCGTGTCGCTGTGCGTGTCGCTGTGCGTGTCTTTGTGCGTGTCTTTGTGCGTGTCTTTGTGCGTGTCGCTGTGCGTGTCGCTGTGCGTGTCGCTGTGCGTGTCGCTGTGCGTGTCTTTGTGCGTGTCTTTGTGCGTGTCTTTGTGCGTGTCGGTGTCCGTGTCTTTGTGCGTGTCGGTGTGCGTGTCTTTGTGCGTGTCGGTGTCCGTGTCTTTGTGCGTGTCGGTGTGCGTGTCTTTGTGCGTGTCGGTGTCCGTGTCTTTGTGCGTGTCGGTGTCCGTGTCTTTGTGCGTGTCGCTGTGCGTGTCTTTGTGCGTGTCGGTGTCCGTGTCTTTGTGCGTGTCTTTGTGCGTGTCGGTGTGCGTGTCTTTGTGCGTGTCTTTGTGCGTGTCGGTGTGCGTGTCTTTGTGCGTGTCTTTGTGCGTGTCGGTGTGCGTGTCTTTGTGCGTGTCTTTGTGCGTGTCGGTGTCCGTGTCTTTGTGCGTGTCTTTGTGCGTGTCGGTGTGCGTGTCTTTGTGCGTGTCTTTGTGCGTGTCGGTGTGCGTGTCTTTGTGCGTGTCGGTGTCCGTGTCTTTGTGCGTGTCGGTGTCCGTGTCTTTGTGCGTGTCGCTGTGCGTGTCTTTGTGCGTGTCGGTGTCCGTGTCTTTGTGCGTGTCTTTGTGCGTGTCGGTGTGCGTGTCTTTGTCCGTGTCTTTGTGCGTGTCTTTGTGCGTGTCGGTGTGCGTGTCTTTGTGCGTGTCTTTGTGCGTGTCTTTGTGCGTGTCTTTGTGCGTGTCGGTGTCCGTGTCTTTGTGCGTGTCGGTGTCCGTGTCTTTGTGCGTGTCGCTGTGCGTGTCTTTGTGCGTGTCGGTGTCCGTGTCTTTGTGCGTGTCTTTGTGCGTGTCGGTGTGCGTGTCTTTGTCCGTGTCTTTGTGCGTGTCTTTGTGCGTGTCGGTGTGCGTGTCTTTGTGCGTGTCTTTGTGCGTGTCTTTGTGCGTGTCTTTGTGCGTGTCGGTGTGCGTGTCTTTGTGCGTGTCTTTGTGCGTGTCGGTGTGCGTGTCTTTGTGCGTGTCTTTGTGCGTGCAGCAGCGCTTGGCTTCACGCATCAGCACTTAGGTGCTGCAGCCGCTCACCCAGCATGCAGCTGTATGTTATTGCTGGATAATCTTTTTGGCACTTTTCTGCTTCACATCTTCATGTTTGAGTCTCGTGCAGCACTTTATTTACACTTTGCTCTGTGGCCCTTTAGACCGGTTCATAAGTCACATGAAGGTAATAATTGCTTATTGAATAATTTCACCTTCGTGATACGGTGTATTCAGGCCATTAAGGGTTAAGGAGTTGGGAAATATTCTGCAATATTTATATCAAGAAAAAGTCGTAGATTTACATGAAGAAATATGAATACTTTCTGAGTTTGAAGTGTTAGCTTTACAAGGGGAAAATAAGATAAAAAAATTTAAATTTACGAGAAAAGATTCACAAAGTTTTGAGATTATAAAATCATAGATTTAAGATAAATCTGTCTGCATTGAGTTGCTGAAAGATACATAAACACGCTTTCTTTACGTTCTTTGTGTGTACTTTTGAACACATAATACTATGAACATATAATACTAATACTGTAGAAGGAAAGTATTTCTGAACCACTGGATTACGGTGATGACGTCCTCCAGAGTGACGTCTGGAATAACCGGCTGACTTTATAACGTCGCACATTCGTTCCTCGCAATTTGCCATTTTAATCTCCGACAATTTCAGAATGTTCCGCCCGTACATTTAACGACTTAAAATCTCTGAGATTCGGAGACTTTTCGGAGCATATTATTACCCGTGATCATCCTGAATGGCTCCAATACGCCGCCGTCTTATTCCATTGCTCAATTAAACATGTTGTCGTTATTTAGCCAAAACGCTTGAAGCCCAGTGACAGTAATAAGTAAGGAGCGCTGCCTCAAACCCAGCGATGGAAGAACGCTGAAGCAGCCCGATGAGTGGCAGAAGAGGCTTTTGTTTGGATTAAAAACCACAGAAGAAGCTTCCAGCGCCGCTGCAGCCGAAGCCAGCGGCGCTGGAACAGAAGCAGAGGATCTGCAGCAGCATCGGCCCTGATGTCGGTCAAGTGAGGATACGGCCGGTTCCTAAAGGGTCACCGTGAACCACGCGGTGTTGCCTCCTGACGCAGTGTTGCCTCCTGACGCGGTGTTGCCTCCTGACGCAGTGTTGCCTCCTGACGCAGTGTTGCCTCCTGACGCGGTGTTGCCTCCTGACGCAGTGTTGCCTCCTGACGCAGTGTTGCCTCCTGACGCAGTGTTGCCTCCTGACGCGGTGTTGCCTCCTGACGCGGTGTTGCCTCCTGATACGGTGTTGCCTCCTGACGCGGTGTTGCCTCCTGACGCAGTGTTGCCTCCTGACGCGGTGTTGCCTCCTGACGCAGTGTTGCCTCCTGACGCGGTGTTGCCTCCTCCTGACGCGGTGTTGCCTCCTGACATGGTGTTGCCTCCTGACGCGGTGTTGCCTCCTGACATGGTGTTGCCTCCTGACATGGTGTTGCCTCCTGACGCGGTGTTGCCTCCTGACGCGATGTTGCCTCCTGACATGGTGTTGCCGCCTGACGCGATGTTGCCTCCTGACGCGGTGTTGCCTCCTGACGCGGTGTTGCCTCCTCCTGACGCGGTGTTGCCTCCTGACATGGTGTTGCCTCCTGATGCGGTGTTGCCTCCTCCTGACGCGGTGTTGCCTCCTGATGCGGTGTTGCCTCCTCCTGACGCGGTGTTGCCTCCTGATGCGGTGTTGCTTCCTCCTGACGCGGTGTTGCCTCCTGACGCGGTGTTGCCTCCTCCTGACACAGTGTTGCCTCCTCCTGAAGCGGTGTTGCCTCCTGACGCGGTGTTGCCTCCTCCTGACGCGGTGTTGCCTCCTGACGCGGTGTTGCCTCCTCCTGACATGGTGTTGCCTCCTGACGCGGTGTTGCCTCCTCCTGACGCGGTGTTGCCTCCTGACGCGGTGTTGCCTCCTCCTGATGCGGTGTTGCCTCCTGACATGGTGTTGCCTCCTGACGCGGTGTTGCCTCCTGACGCGGTGTTGCCTCCTCCTGACGCGGTGTTGCCTCCTCCTGACGCGGTGTAAGATGTTTTAATCATCTTACACTATTACACTGTGTTTATTACCAGCCGCCAATCACAAACCTTGATTCTCTGCATGTGCAAATGTACATGATGCTCGATTGATTGATTGACTGATTGACTTGATTGTGACGTGATATGGTTTTCAGGAAAAGCATCAATGTCAAGTGAAAGCGAAAAACATAAATCTCAAAATAATTTCTTCTTCTTTTTTTATTATCTTAGATTAAAAAAGATTCAAAGACTGAAAGTGAGTCTCGCTTTAGAAAAACCTCCGTAGGTGTGTTTGTTTGGTGCTGTTTTCTTGTGGTGCATTTAGTTGTTTTACATGAATGTTCACTGTGGGTTACACGGGCGATACACACACACACACACACACACACACACACACAGAAAAAAACTAAACGCAGACAGTGAGACGGAGATGAATCCCGTCTCTCGGCAGACTCTAATGGAAGAAAGATGTTCCAGAGATCGTCTCCAGACGGTTAACTCATAACCGAGACTCGGTCCAACTCTGTGTTTCTGTAAATCTCTCTACCCCCCCCCCCCCCCCCCCTCGTCCTCGTGGACGCCGATCAGTCTGGATTCATGACAGATATCAATTATCCATTTACGATGGCTCCACAGTAAAAACAAATTAATAAAAAGAAGACAGAAGTTATTAGTTGGCGAGCTTCTGTTTTACCGTCAATCACGTTTACAGATATTCTGTTTTATCTTTTCTGCATATTGTGATAAACATACGACGACGTCATCCTCCAGAGAAACAATGTTGCTTTGTGTCTAAACATGTTTGTTTCTTCTTGTTTTCCAGCGCTGGAGGACTGTTGCCTCATTCCTCCTCTTCTTCCTCCTCCTCCTCCTCCTCCTCTTCTAGACATCTCTCCTCCTCCTCCTCCTCTTCTAGACATCTCTCCTCCTCCTCCTCCTCTTCTAGACATCTCTCCTCCTCCTCCTCCTCCTCTTCTAGACATCTCTCCTCCTCCTCCTCTTCTAGACATCTCTCCTCCTCCTCCTCTTCTAGACATCTCTCCTCCTCCTCCTCCTCCTCCTCCTCCTCCTCCTCCTCCTCCTCCTCCTCTTCTGGATGTCTCTCCTCTTCCTCCTCTTCTCTCCTCCTCCTCCTCTTCTAGACATCTCTCCTTCTCCTCCTTCTCCTCCTCTTCCTCCTCCTCCTCGGGACATCTCTTCCTCTTCCTCCTCCTCCTCTTCAGAGCGCTGCTAGAAGCTGAAGAACATCAACATGCTGCGTTCAGAAGATAAAATCCTTAATATGTTTTATTCTGGACAATAGATGAATATGAGCGTTCAGGAGGAACGTCCCTCATGGCACAAAGACAGAGTCCCTTTGGTAGCCTCTCCTCCTCCTCCTCCTCCTCCTCCTCCTCCTCCTCCTCCTCCCTCTGCCCTCCCCTCCTTTGTCTCCCTCTCTCCCAGTGGAGGTGTAGTGCAGGGCCCAGGGCCCCTGCCTCCTAATTGCTGGTGAATGGAGTGTTTTCATGGGGTGTTAGGCAGGGCCCCTCCCCTGGATTAGCATGCTTACACACACACACACACGCACACACACACATGCATGCACACACACGCGCACACACACATGCATGCACACACAACATGTACTCAGATACACAAATGGATTAGCGTGCTCACTCATGGGGAGAGGAGGTTGATTTGAGCCGACAGCAGCAGCCCTTTGGAGAAAGCCCGGCAAGCACACACACACACACACACACACACACACACACACACACACACACACACACACACACACACACACACACACACACACACACACACACACACACACGTGCACTACAATACAGAGAGAATAAGAGACACATCAAAGTTGCACTCACTCATGTGAACACACACACACACACAGACGCACAATCTCAGCTCCCAAGTGGAGGCCTTGTGCAGAAAACATATGGGGTGAATCATGTGTTAACGGGGATACTGATTAACACATCTGGAGGGAGCTGGTGTGTGTGTGTGTGTGTGTGTGTGTGTGTGTCTGTGTGTGTGTGTGTCGGGGGGTCACACGAAGTACGAGTGGGCGGGGCCGATAAGGAGGACGGAAGTCAAAATAATCCTGATTAATTGAGGCTGATCAACTCCAATAAAAATAAATAAAGACCAAGCACGAAAACACACACACACACACACACACACACACTCAGTTGTCTCCACACGGCGAGCTGGAACTAAACGTAAGTGTGTCATTAACTTGTTAAATGACAACAAACACAAATAAAAGATGAATAATGGTTATTTAATCTCTGCCAGCTGTAAAATGAAGTATCGACTCTCGTTTGACAGAAAGCTGGTCCCGTCCAGCGTGTCGTAGATATATATTTATATATATTTATTAAATATAGCGCGCCGTAGATCATTTTGCAGGTTTTGCACGTGATCATCAACGAGGAAGTTTTACGACAGCAGAAGAAACTGAAAGCTGAGGTTTTATTTTGAAAGGAACAGAGGAAACGTAACAAAGACTTTTGCTGAGCTCCAGGTTTCTGACTCACAACAACAGAGGATGTTACTATTAACTCTGAATTCATCTCATTTGCATTATGAACATTTATGGCTGCACTTCTTGTTCATTCTGGGTTTTGAGCCAGTAAACTAATCCTTTAAGGTTTGAGTGGAGAATCTCACTTTGTAATAAACCCGATTGATTTATCTCCTGTTTATGTGAGAATATGGTCCTGATTTTATTTTTATTTTTTACGTAACTGCTACTAAATCTTCTGTCCTCGATCAGCTGAGTGAACCCGTTGGCGGCGGTACGGCATTGAACCCTCGCCCTTGACCTCCATCTCTGCTGCTGCAGCTGATTCCTATCTGCTCTTTTTCCACTGACAAAACCTCCTGGAACCAGCCTCCAGGACCCGGTGGACCCGGTGGACCCGGTGGACCCTCATGGAAATGATTCCTGCCTGACGGCTGACGGAGAGGACGCTGGCGTTGTTTGTTCGCCGCTTCTCTATCTGCTCTGTCTATCTGCTTTGTCCCTTTGTGTTTCTGTTTGTGTCTGTTTGTTGTAAAACGTCTGAGGGAAAGCAAGCTTCTTCCCTTCATCACCACTGGACAAACTATAACTCTGGACAAACCTCTTACCTGCTTCCCAAAACTGCTCCTTAACTGGACTGTCGCCTCGCTGGCTAGCCGCTAGCTAGCTAGCTGGCCTCACCCGCTACATCAACGCGTGGCCGCTACTCCGACTGCCTACCCTCCGTCTCTCAGGCACCGAGACTGGACTTCATCTCCTCCTGTCATGCTGTGGATTATTTCTGGCACTTACATCAGCTATCCACCTCTACACCCCTAGCCCACGGCTAAACCGTTATCACGAAGCTCTCAGTCCCTCCACTTGGCCTCATGATCAAATATTCAACCCTGCAACTGGTCGAACTCTTCAACCACTCCATTCCACCCTGCATCCCAGTCATCAAACAGCTTGGACTACTACGTCGACCCCGTTACATCCACAGAAGTTCTTGCCGCAAGTTTGTTTACTTTCACCACGGACAATCTATTCCATCCATCTGGTCACCTGCACGTTCTGTCGCACCTCTGCCACGTCATCAGAATGCTTCCCCCACTGGATCACATAGCGCTGAGCACGCCGTCAGGCTGCACAGAAAACCCGGACTGGACTACGGTACTATCCACCTTTCACATACACCTACTGTCCACTCATTTGCAAATTCACTCACTGTCCCCCGTCAACTGCAATACCCCCCCTCACTGACCACACGCACTGCTAACTGGGTCAACCTCAGATCTCTCCAGCCTGCCCCCATTCCACTACCCTCTCACCATGCCAACTTTGGCCTCCTCAATACTCGATCGCTCAACAATAAAGCCCCTGTCCTCCATGAACTCATCCTCGACAACACTCTGGACTTCCTCCTGCTCACTGAAACCTGGCAACAACCCAATGACTTCTTCTCCCTCAACCAAGCATCCCCCCCTGGCTACAACTACATCTGCAAACCCCGCCCCTCCCGCCGTGGAGGTGGCCTCGCCGTTATTTTCAACCAGAACTTCCAGATCACAGAACTTACCCTTCCCTCAGTATCATCGTTTGAATTTCCCGCCTTTAAAGCTCTTTCCTCCTTGACAGTCATCCTCATCTACCGGCCACCTAAACCAAATCCCTCCTTCCTCTCTGATTTTACTGAACTCCTCACACTGGCCTCATCTCTCTCTCCACGTCTGCTGCTACTCGGTGACTTAAACATCCACATGGACTCCCCCACCTGCAAGCTCTCATCAGAGTTCACCATCTTACTGGACAACTTCACTCTCATCCAACATGTCACATTCCCCACCCATGAAAAAGGACACATCCTCGACCTGGTCTGCTCCATAAACCAGCCAGTGCTCGACCTCCATCCATGCCTCTTCCCCCTGTCTGATCATAAACTGGTACGGTTCACCATCCCTTCTCCAACCCCACACCCTCGCCTCAACAGAGAAATCTCCTTCTGCAACCTCAAATCAATTGATCCTCACCATCTCTCTGACCTGCTCTACACCACCCTCCAGCTGGACTCAACCACCACCTCCCCTGATGATCTCACAAACCATCTCAACTCCACCTTGTGTACCTCCCTCGACACTCTGGCCCCCCTCAAAACAAAAAACGTCACCTTTAACACCTCTTCACCCTGGTACACACCCACACTCCGGAAACTGAAACAAACTGGCCGCCAACTTGAACGTCTGACAAAAAAATCATCACTCACAGTCCATCATGAAGCCTACAAACTCCACCTCAATGCCTACAAAGATGCCCTCACTGCTGCCAAATCTGCCTACCTCTCCACCACCCTCACCGACCCCTGCCAAAATCCTAGAACCCTCTTCTCCACAGTGAACAACCTCCTCAATCCTCGGACCAACACCCTCCCTACCTCTACTCCGGATCTCTGCAACTCATTTCTCCACTTCTTCACCGACAAAATCAACATAATTTACAAATCTCTTTCCCCTGTATCTGACCTCCCACCATTTACTCCATCGCCCTCCACGGCCCCCCCTATCCCCATCTCTCCTGGCCTCCTGACCCCTCCTCCACACTGCCTCCTCTCTGAGTTTGACCTGGTCACCGCTCCTGAAATCTCTAAACTCATCAGCTCTTCCAAACCCACTACCTGCTCCCTGGACCCCCTTCCTACTCCCCTCCTGAAGTCCTGCCTCCCCGTACTATGCCCCTACCTTACAAACCTCTTCAACTCCTCACTGTCCCTTGGAATTGTCCCCTCTGCCTTTAAAACCGCTGCTGTCACCCCAATCCTCAAAAAACCTGGTCTAGATCCCTCCTCCCTCAACAACTACCGCCCAATATCCAACCTCCCCTTTCTGTCTAAAACCCTGGAACGTATAGTCGCCTCACAGCTACAAACCCATCTTCATACCAATAACCTATTTGAACCCCTCCAATCTGGTTTTCGCCCTCTCCATAGCACAGAAACTGCTCTTCTCAAAGTCCTCAACGACCTCCTCACCTCTGCTGACACCGGTTCCCTCAACATCCTCATCCTCCTCGACCTGAGTGCAGCCTTCGATACCGTGAGCCATAACATTCTGCTCACCAGACTCAAAGACCTTGGTATCGAAGGTACTGCACTCAGCTGGCTCCACTCCTACCTCTCCAACAGATCACACTTCATCTCTCTTCATAATCACACCTCTGCCACAGCCACAGTCACTCAAGGTGTTCCCCAAGGCTCCGTACTCGGCCCCCTCCTCTTCATCATCTACATCCTCCCCCTTGGTCAGATACTCCGCCACTTCAATCTGGACTTCCACTGTTATGCTGATGACACCCAGATCTACCTCAGCACCAAATCCCCCCTCGACCCTCCCCTCTCCCACATCAACTCCTGCCTGTCAGCTATTAAAATCTGGATGCAACACAACTTTCTCAAACTCAACAGTGATAAAACAGAATTTCTTCTCATTGGCACCAAATCCACACTCAGCAAAACCAATAACCCCACTCTCACCATTGACGGCACCATTGTCTCCCCATCTCCCCAGGCCCGAAACCTTGGTGTGATCTTTGATTCCACCCTCTCCCTTGAGCCCCACATCCGCCATGTCATCAAAACCTCCTTCTTCCACCTCCGCAACATCGCTAAAATCAGACCCTCTCTTACACCCCCCGCTGCTGAAAGACTCATTCACGCCTTCATCTCTTCCCGACTGGACTACTGTAACTCACTTCTCCTTGGCATCAGCTCTACCAATATCAACCGCCTCCAACTGGTCCAGAACGCAGCTGCCCGACTCATCACCCGCTCCAAATCTTGGCACCACATCACTCCAGTCCTAAAACAACTCCACTGGCTTCCTATCTCCCACCGGATCACCTACAAAATCCTGGTCCTCACCTACAAAGCCCTCCACCATCTGGCCCCCTCATACCTCACTGACCTCCTGTCCCCCTACCAACCCTCACGGTCCCTCAGATCCATCTCAGCCGGTCTCCTCTGCTTCCACAAGTCCAAACTCCGCAGTTTTGGGGACAGAGCCTTCTCCAGGGCAGCTCCCAGGCTCTGGAACTCCCTCCCCCAAGAGATCCGCACCTCTGAGTCCCTCAACATCTTCCAGTCCCGCCTCAAAACCCATCTCTTTACCTCTGCCTATCTGTAGCCCCCTTTTTCTTCTGTGATTATATCTTGTTTTGCTTTGTCTTGTTTTCTTTTGCTTTGTTTTTGTTTTTGTCTTGTATTGTCCAGTTTTTCTTTACCTTCTAATCTTGCTCCCTGTAAAGTGACTTTGAGTCTATGAAAAGCGCTATATAAATTCCATTTATTAGTATTATGGAAAGACCTTCTTATCTGGTCCTGCATCTGAATCCTCCAGCAGCAGCGTGTGATGCATTCAAACCACCGCGGCGTCAACACCCGACCGCGTCACGGTGGGAATCGAGCCAGCGGCCGATAGGAACAGGTGTGTGTGGAGCACCTGTTGGTGCTGCTACAGGACTGTGGAGGCCACAGAGGGCGGAGCAAGGGGCGGAGTCTGAGACGTATTGAGTCTCCTCAGCAGCTGCATCTGCAGGTTCAGTAGAGATACTGAGTGTGTGTGTGTGTGTGTGTGTATGCGCAGACTTAGTAGGACGGATTCCTATATACCCCCCCACCCCCACCCAGGCCAGTCGATACCTCTACATTATTCAAACTCCTCCCCACTTAATTAGATATTTAATTGACTACCTGTAGACAGTTGACTGACCCGCCTCCTGGCATAAATTCATGCAAATCCCCCATGACCCCCCTGGGTGGGTTTAATGGTTCGGCCCGGTGAGGGCAGAGTTCAACCAGAGACTGAAGGTCACTGATCCCTGGTCTGTGCAGTGGATCAGCTCCCAGTGAAGATCTGCTCCAGGTGGACTCATGCAGTCCAACACAAGCGGGCCTTGTACCGTCTTTTGTCCGTTTCTTTCTTTATATTTATGTATTCAGATCAATTCCATTTATTTATAGTATAAGTATAAATATAATTATATTTGCTTTGCTTTTCCCACTCATTAAAATATGTTTGTGTACATGGAAAGGAATGTATATTTATACTGTAAATATATAATATATATGTATACATATATTTATACATATATATATTTACTATTTGCAGCTGACAGGAGCTGACAGGAGGAGACTGGACAAACTGGTAAAGAAGGCCAGCAGCGTGCTGGGGTGTCCTCTGGATACTGTGGAGGTGGTGGGAGACAGGAGGATGATGGCCAAGCTCTCATCCCTGATGAACCACGCCTCCCACCCCATGCAGGACACCCTGGCAGCTCTGCACAGCTCCTTCAGCCACCGGCTGATTCACCCCCGGTGTGTGAAGGAGAGGTACCGCAAGTCCTTCCTCCCTGCTGCTGTCAGGCTGCACAACAAGCTGACCTCCCAGTAGCCCACAAACATTCTGGACTCTCAATACTTGAACACTTTATCACTCTGGTCACTTTAACTCATTCTGGTGCAATATTTTGTAATACTTTTGTAATTTTTGTAATTTGTATATTCAATATTCTACTGTACATTCAATTTCTTCTTTACTGTTTATTTTATTATGTTTATTACTGTTTATTACTGTCTATTTATATTACTTGATTTTTTTATCTTTACGTACTGAGCAATGCTGCTGTAATCCTGTAATTTCCCCACTGCGGGACTAATAAAGGATTATCTTATCTTATATTAAATCATTATTACTAGGGATGCACCGATACCGATACCGGTATCGGTATCGGTGGTCGATACTGCGTTAAATACTCGTACTCGCATCGGTTTCAATGGCCGATACCAAGAACCGATACTCACTCAACAGTATTTCACTACAACAAACTGGTCGCGCTTTGTGGAGAAGCAACCCCGTGGCGGAGCCGGAGACACTCTTCTCTGTCTCAACTGTCTCAACAGTCTCAACTTCTGAGCAGCCAATCACGCTATCCAAGTTGTTTTGCCGTCCAATCAGATGGCCAGTTTGTCTCAACAGCAGAATCTGGAGCCGCCATCTTGGATCCTCGCTACGCAGCGCTCACTTCTTTCAATAGACAGGAGAAAAGTGAGACGCGAGTACAATACAAGACTTTATCGATATTGTGCTTATTAACCGGTGTTGCATACGTGTGTATGACATATTAGTGCTCATATTAGTGCTCTTGTTAGTGGCTGACAGCCCCGGAGTTACTTGTAATCAGTCCGTCCCAACGCGACGCAAATGTTTCGCGCGACCAGATTACATGTAAAGTCTATGCACAGACGCGTGTGGTTGCGACAGACGCAAATTTACGCCGGCGGCACGTTAGACGCGAGAGTTGAAATTTTCCATATTTAATACATCTATAATTGAGAAGCTCTGCGCGTCATCACCGCCGTCCTGCCGGTTTGAATCAAACTGTTGCTGATCCACCAGAAGTAGCGCTGGCAGCGGCCTCATTCAGACGCTGTTGTGCGGCTACGGATGATATTATTGTAGCCGAGTGTCTGTTGTGTGTCTATATTTGTAATTCTAATAAAATGAAAACACGCTGCAGGGTAACTTGAACCACTTTTTTATCTCCTTCACACACGTATATCCCACAATTCCACTCTTTTCCTTTCCGTTTCTCCCTCCACAATAAAAGCACCGGAAACATAACTTGGAACACAGCTTCCTATATAATTGCTCGATCTCTAATATTATCGCTTACATTATGAACCCGGACACGGGGCGTTTTATGGTCCGACATTAGAGGGACTTCCACAAGAAGTTTAAAGCTTGGGATAGCCTTCTGTTAATTTTGTACTATAGGCTTGACATAATCTGCAGAGGATAAAATAAAATCTGCCTCCAAATTAATTGCACTTTCATGGAGACCAAATCTAAGAAGTATCGGTATCGGTACTCGGTATCGGCAAGTACACAAATAAAAATATCGGTATCGTATCGGTTTGTAAAAAATGGTATCGTTGCATCCCTAATTATTACTATTGCTTTTATTATATTTTCTGAGGTCTGATGTCAGTGACTTTTCTGTTTTGTAAAATGTAAAAATAAAAAGGTTAAAATAATAACTAAAGTAATTTCCGATGGTCTAAAACGTGTGCAGCAGTCAGAGAGCCGAGCTTGTGCTTCCTGTTTCCTCTGCAGACAGGAAGCCACCGGTGGAGTCTGCAGCCGGAGGAGTCTGCAGCCGGTGGAGTCTGCAGCCGGTTGAGTCTGCAGCCGGTTGAGTCTGCAGCATGTTGAGTCTGCAGCATGTTGAGTCTGCAGCATGTTGAGTCTGCAGCATGTTGAGTCTGCAGCATGTTGAGTCTGCAGCATGTTGAGTCTGCAGCCGGTTGAGTCTGCAGCCGGTGGAGTCTGCAGCCGGAGGAGTCTGCAGCATGTTGAGTCTGCAGCATGTTGAGTCTGCAGCATGTTGAGTCTGCAGCCGGTGGAGTCTGCAGCCGGAGGAGTCTGCAGCATGTTGAGTCTGCAGCCAGTGGAGTCTGCAGCCGGTTGAGTCTGCAGCATGTTGAGTCTGCAGCCGGTTGAGTCTGCAGCCGGTGGAGTCTGCAGCCGGAGGAGTCTGCAGCATGTTGAGTCTGCAGCCGGTTGAGTCTGCAGCCGGTTGAGTCTGCAGCATGTTGAGTCTGCAGCATGTTGAGTCTGCAGCCGGTTGAGTCTGCAGCCGGTGGAGTCTGCAGCCGGAGGAGTCTGCAGCATGTTGAGTCTGCAGCCGGTTGAGTCTGCAGCATGTTGAGTCTGCAGCCGGTTGAGTCTGCAGCATGTTGAGTCTGCAGCCGGTGGACACGCGTCTGCGCAGGCGTCTGCGTGGCGTTATGCTAATGAGGGACGGATCAGACGCTGCTCTCACATAATGGGGTTTGACAAAGTGAAAATTAACACAACCCCACGCCTGCTGTTGGAGGAGTGTGTGTGTGTGTGTGTGTGTGTGTGTGTGTGTGTGTGTGTGTGTGTGTGTGTGTGTCTTTGTCTCAGACGATGCAACGCGCTCACACACCTCCCGACAGACACCACGCCAGCCGTCATTCTCACCCAGACATTTACGTCGTGCCTTCCCCTTCCTCACCCCCCCCTCCCCCCCCCCCCCCCCCCCGCTTCCTCTATCTAGGTGTTTGT
>CM042215.1:2044790-2052290 GCA_023566465.1 Cottus gobio | reverse complement strand
CTGTCCAACTTGTTCTCTCTCTCTCTCTCCCTCTCTCTCTCTCTCTCTCTCTCTCTCTCTCTCTCTCTCTCTCTCTCTCTCTCTCTCTCTCTCTCCTCTCTCTCTCTCCCTCCCTCCCTCCCTCCCTCTCTCCCAGGTTCTCCTGCTTTTGAAGAACCCGTATTTGAAGGAAAAGGTTGCATCTGAAATTCCTAAAAACAGAACGTTTGATTTTTGTCGTTCATTCGTCGCATGAAACTGAAATATTAGTCTGGAAACACTGGGCAGTACTCTTAGCATGGATATCCCACAATGCAATGCAGCAGTGAGGAGATGTGTATCTTTGGTGTCTTATAAACCCACAAAGTTTTGGCGAAGACACGGAAATATAGAACCTCACTTTTGTACGAGTAAGAGTTCCCTTTAGAACCCTTTTCTATCAAGAGAACCCTTTTTGGAAGGAGGATTTCTTCAAGGATTGTTTGAATGCATTGGTGTTAATGAGGGAACGCCCAGAACCCAGAACCACAAACATTCAATGTGAACCATGATTGTTGTGGGCCACCCTCTAGGGTTCTAGAGGAAACCCTTGGTCGTAAAGGAGTTCTTGGCAGAACCCTCTGGGTGTGTTCTAGATGCAACCTTTGGAGTATAGAAGGGTTCTCAGTAGAACCCTTTGGGTTGGTTCTATGAAGCCATCGGTCTAAAGAAATTATTCTTTGCAGCCCTGGAGGGGTTGATCGGTCCTCACCGCCCACAGAGAGATGGAAGAGCACGATAAGAGTTCAATAAATAAAAGGGGGCGGGGTCAGATCCACCGGCTCTAACAGGTCTCACCCTGTGGGTGGAGCCGCAGGAGGAGGCGGTCCAGCAGCCCTCAGGGAGGCCCGCCCAACACCCATAGAGGGTTCAGAGGCTAATTGGATCCATCACTGCAAAAAACATTTAAAATCCCAAATCAATACCTGCCTCTTTAATGCTTTTGCTGAAGAAGTGCTGCTCTCTATTGCTGCCCCCCCCCCCCTCCTCCACTCAGACCCTGTCTCCTGTACCATCCCTCACCGCCTATAGGGGCCCATGGGTGTGTGTGTGTGTGAGTGTGTGAGTGTGTGTGAGTGTGTGTGTGTGTGTGTGTGTGTGGTGTGTGTGTGACTGTGTGTGTGACTGTGTGTGTGTGTGTGAGTGTGTGTGAGTGTGTGAGTGTGTGTGAGTGTGTGTGTGTGTGTGTGAGTGTGTGTGTGTGTGTGAGTGACTGTGTGTGTGTGTGTGTGTGTGTGTGTGGTGGGGGGGGGGGGGGGGGGGGGGGGGGTCAATGAGCTCCGGTCCACGGGCCACAGTGTAGTGGGCCTTGGCCTCTTAGGATTGAATGTTCCTGTGAGGCTGACGGGAACATCAGCAGAACATCTGCTCACACAAGAGGAGAACCGGCAGAACGGTTGTAATTATCTACACGCCAGGTTCTGTGTATGGTAGCGGGAAAGTGTGTGTGTGTGTGTGTGTGTGTGTGTAGAAACAAACAGATGTTCATAGCAACGCATCATCTTCTGCTGAGTAGTGAGTAATGTTGAGGGTTAGAGTCAGCAACAGCTTAAAACCCTCCTCCCACACACACACACACACACACACACACACACACACACACACACACACACCTTAAGGCAAAAAGGGGCTTACCTAACTTTTATTTCACCCTCAGGATGAAACGGCACCTCGAGTGTGAACATCCGTCTTTACGTTTTTAATTTTTTTTTTCAATAAATACTATAGATCATCTTCAAACAATCACAGAGGATTTTTGTTATTCTACAATTTTCTGTAGAAATGTTGATGTATTTTATGCACGTTTATTGAAACATACCAAAGAGTCTAATATTTGGGTCCAGCCTCAATATTAAACACACATAATGAATAAAACCTCCTCGGCTAGTGTTTCCGTCCCAGTCAAAATATGAGAATCTGCTGCCTCGAGTCAGTCGACCATTGAATGTGTGAAATAAAATCTCAAATATCGGCAGAATAAAATACCAAATAAAATAAAAATACCATGTACTGAGCTGAGGAGAGGGGATTCAAACCCGTGATCACTGTTAGCACATTGCTGGTGTTCTAGTGATCAAATCTCCAAACGATTACAAAACGATTACAAGGACCCCCTGTTGCTGCGTGAGCATGCATGTGTGTGTGTGTGTGTTTAATGTGCGAACACAGATTTTGTGTTAGTGACGAGCTCTCTGGATCCGTTTCTGCGGCCAGCGTTGTTGCCTTGACACAGTTTCATGTCCAAAAAACAGGAAGCGGAGACGTTCTCTTTCTGTCCGAGCGGCCGCAGTCAACGTGACCCTGTGTGTGTGTGTGTGTGTGTGTGTGTGTGTGTGTGTGTGTGTGTGTGTGTGTGTGTGTGTGTGTGTGTGTGTTGTGTTTTCGGGTCGTGAACACAGCGTCCACGTGGTCGAGTCCCCGCTCGGCTCAGACGTGTTACATCTGACACTCTGTTTTCATTGGAGTCCGTCCTGCCCCCCCTCCCCCCATCCCTTCTCCCATTCCATTTCCCTCCCCCGCCAACTTCCCTCCACTTTCTCCCCCTGCTTTCCCCTCTCCTTCCTTCCTCTGTTTGCTTTTGCTCCCTTGATTCACTTTCTGTGCCAACTTCTACCCTTTCTTTGCTGAACGCCTCCCTCGCTCTCTTCACCGAGTCCACTGGACTGCGAAAAAGAGGGAGGGGGAGGAGGAGAGGAAAGAGAGGGAGGGAAGAATAAACCCGTCATGTTGACTAGCAACTAAGTGGCAAATATTCACGGATTGCAAGGTTGCTGGCCTTCCTGCAACGAAGCCAGACGGCAACCTTCTGCAGAGTGGAGGCAAAGCAACGTACTGAAGTGCTCCTCTGGTTGTATAGAAGTCTATGCTTCATGTGTTAAAGCTGCATTCTCTCTCCTGACCACCAGGGGGCGACTCCTCTGGTTGTATAGAAGTCTATGCTTCATGTGTTAAAGCTGCATTCTCTCTCCTGACCACCAGGGGGTGACTCCTCTGGTTGTATAGAAGTCTATGCTTCATGTGTTAAAGCTGCATTCTCTCTCCTGACCACCAGGGGGTGACTCCTCTGGTTGTATAGAAGTCTATGCTTCATGTGTAAAAGCTGCGTTCTCTCTCCTGACCACCAGGGGGTGACTCCTCTGGTTGTATAGAAGTCTATATAAATTACTCTACTTCTCTCTTGATGTATTCCCTCAGTAAACATTGTAAACATGAGTTTATGTCTCAATCTCTAGTTTCAAGTCTTCTTCAATACAACATGATGTTCATTTAGTAAATTATGCTCATTTAGAGTCAAACAGACCATAAAGCAGGGGATGCTTTAGGGGCGGGGCTACAAGGTGATTTTTATCACCTGTGAAGTTTTGTGCGGTTGTCAACTAACACTTCAGCCGAGAGAATCTCAGTTTCACGTTTTCACGAGCAGCGACTTCACATTTCCTTTATTCTCTATTTCTTTGACCGTCGTCGCTCTCTTCACCTGCAGCTGTCAAACCCGCCGCCGGAGCGCCGGCACATCCTCTGGAGGATTATCCGAGATTATTCCAGGAGATTTAGGCCGTCGCAGAGGAGAAGATGAGAATTGTTGAAATGAAAATCGTTTTGGTTTCACTTTATATTTCTGCTGTACAGATGAGAGAAACCTGGAAACTAGAGCTCATTGTTGGTGATGTTTTGACCGTTTTAATTGTTTTCCAGATGTTTTGCAGTGAAACAGTTAAAAACAACAACGCTGCCCTCGGCGTCCTGAGCGGTTTATCTGAAGGCTGCATCTCTTTCGGCTCCTCTGGAGTGAGACTGATGAGTGGAGACACTCGTACGGATGGAACGAGCCAGAGATCGACATGATAACCTTCTCCGCTCGGCGCTAGCCGCTCTGAGCCGCATGGCGCATGGCGGCTACGTGCCACCACGCGGCCGCTGGCTGTAAACAAGAGGCAGAAGGGCTTCACCGGGATTAGACTAGTCCAGATTACTGTCTTCACGAGGCGGCACGTGAACAGAACATGAATAATAAATCTGTTCACGTTCTTGCGACAGCAGCTCAGCTGCAGAACGTAGATAAACAAAAAGGAACCGTGCGTTCAGAAGAAAGAGACTTTCTCCAAAGAGGAACCATGGAAATAGTTTCTCAACTTCCCCAAATTCTCTTCATCCACAATAACTTGTACTTTTTTTCTTTTAGTATTTTGAGTTGAGTCCAACAGCTGAGAGTCAAATTAAACCAGTTGTAACAGGGAATGTGGAAACAGGACCAAGATGCACCTGGTTTCAGTCTGCGTGAGGACGCTTCACATTTTCTATGCACATAATTACCAGTTGTCTTCATGTTTGATTTTTCTTTTTTTTATAGAAAAGTCATGCAAAGTAATACTTCTCTAAAAATTCTATTAATAAACTAAGCAAATTGGTTTTACGATAAGTTCCTGAATAAATATTACAAGTTAAGAAGTCTTGCACAGGAATCACTATAAAAACTCATATGTGCAGATATGGTTAAATACTATGAAACTCTTTCTATAACATACTGATACAACATCTAACAACGATACCGATTATTATATCTGAACTTGCACATTGGCCGATACCAGTGAGTTAAAAACTATGTCTTGAACCTGCATTCTCTCTCCTAACCACCAGGGGGCGACTCCTCTGGTTGTATAGAAGTCTATGCTTCATGTGTTAAAGCTGCATTCTCTCTCCTGACCAGCAGGGGGTGACTCCTCTGGTTGTATAGAAGTCTATGCTTCATGTGTTAAAGCTGCATTCTCTCTCCTAACCACCAGGGGGCGACTCCTCTGGTTGTATAGAAGTCTATGTTTCATGTGTTAAAGCTGCATTCTCTCTCCTGACCACCAGGGGGCGACTCCTCTGGTTGTATAGAAGTCTATGCTTCATGTGTTAAAGCTGCATTCTCTCTCCTGACCACCAGGGGGTGACTCCTCTGGTTGTATAGAAGTCTATGCTTCATGTGTTAAAGCTGCATTCTCTCTCCTGACCACCAGGGGGCGACTCCTCTGGTTGTATAGAAGTCTATGAGAAAATAGCATTTTAGTAGCGTTTTGGTCCTTTATGGATACAAACTCATGTTCAGTCCACAAACCAACGGTGACTACGTCCATTTCTTATTTGCAATCTATAAGTTAAACCCTTTTTGTAAAACTTGAACAAATACAGAATGAATACGTTATTTTATTATGTAGATGAAACATCTCGCCCGCGCCGGCTAACGTTAGCTTCTCCTCAGACGCAGCGATCGTTGTGTTTCTGGAGCCGATGACGTAAGTAACCAGTGAGCCATCTTTCTTTTTTTCTCATCTCTGGAGTTGCACATCGTGTTGTTGTTTGTGATGCGCCGGCGTCTCATGGGGTCTGGACCTGGACCTGGACACCGTAGCGGAGGCCTTGGTGATGCCGGTGTCCCCCCAACATGCCCTCTGCCGTGTTGTGGCAGGAGGACAGCTGGCTGCACAACAACCAGCTCCTACACTACCCGCCTCCCGACAGGCGCACAAACAAACACACACGCGTGCGCACACAAAACATGCACACGCCGTTCCCACACGATTATTTCGCAATCTTTTCCAGCCCTCCTCCGTTCCAATCATCTGCCAGATGCCTCCACTTCAACTGCTGTTAATCATATTATCTGGAATCCCCAGCACTTAAATCCATAACTGCTGTGTGTATTAATCGCCGGGAATCTTGTTATCATGTCTATATTAATTAAAGCCATCTGCCAGGATGGGGTGAGTGTGGGGTAAGCCGGGGGAGGGGGGCATGTCAAGCTGTTTGTGTTTGAAGGCATTTCGAGTCAATGTTTGGGGAGAAATGGAAGTTTCTCTATTCACGTAATTGTTTTGTGCGTTCCCGCTTCCTGATTGTGGGAGACGACGGGAAGAGATCCACGATGAGTTCACGGCTGGGAGGCGTAACACGACTTGAACAGGCACTTCCTGGTTCGGTGCCGGTGATCATATCTCCATCCGTCTCTGCTGTCGGAGCAGATTACGGCATCGCGGCGTGACGCGTGCACATGTTGCTTTTAACGCTCGGAGAACGGGATCAGGGAAGAAGAAGAGGAAGACGAAGAGGAGGAGGAAGAGGGGGAACTGAAGTCTTCCTATGTTTCAATCCCGAGCTCCCACCACGCTGTTTGACTGCCCGTAAGTGATGGCGCCGAGCATCCCGCTCCCCTCCGTGAAGCGGCGCTTCGCCCCGGAGGAGAAGAAGCAAGCGCAGGAAGTTCAAACAAAATAATCTTGAACTCAGCAATATTCAGAGAAAAAGAGGAAACGCCGTTAAGTTGTGAGGAGGTTTGGCTGCGAGGCAGACAGTCAAAGAGAGGGTGGAGCTCCACGACGGAGGGAAGAGATGGAGCAGAGTTCTGTACATAGCCTGCCTCATCCATCCCTCGCCTCCGCCAGCCCCTCCCCTCGCTCCTCGCACCCTTCATCTTCATCTTCATCATCAGACTTCAAGCAGCGTGGAGGGGAAGCCTGCCAGTGGCTGGGGGGCGTCATCCTGGGCGGCCGTTCTTCACACGCACAACAAACACCAGCGAAGGCCTCCCTCCCCGTCTGAATGACAGCCGATCAGCAGCGCCCTCCTCCCCCCCCCCCCCCCCCCCCCCCCCCCCCCCACCTCCTCCAACGCTCCGAACTCCTCCTCTCATCTCGGCTCATCTGATTTCATCCATTAGCATCTCTCCTCCGCTCCTGTCGGCTTGGCGGCTCAGCCGGTGAGAGTCTGACGCCGGTTGAACTGTCGCCTGGGGGGGCCTCACCTCGGAGGGCTTGACAGCTGCCTGCATATCAGCCCGATGTGCCGGGATCCCTGATTGGCCCGGACCAGAGTGCAGGTGGAGGGGAGGTGGGGGAAGGAGGGGGGAAATACAATCGGAGGTTTTGCTTCAAAGACGCAACATGAGAAATGAAAGAGGGACCATCAAGGGGCATGTATGGGAAAGAGGAGCAGGTACCGGAAGAAGAACGGGGAGGAGGAGGACAAGAGCGAGGCGATGGAGGAGGAGGACAAGGAGGAGGACGAGGAGGAGGAGGACGAGGAGGAGGGAAGCACGACGCGAAGCAAAAAACCACCACCATCGAAGACAAAGCTGATGACTTAGAGAGACGTGACTCACCGGGAGCGACGCGTTCCCGGCCTGACGGCAACTTCCCAAACGCCGGCGTCACTTGGAAGCCGCACGCCGCGTGAAGAGAGGAACAGGAAGTGCGTCTGTACTTCTTCTTTGGTTTTCATTCTGCAGAAGAGCAACCGAACAAAGCTGAAATGCGGGAACAGGTGACGAAGAGCGTGATTCTCATGGAGTGACGAACCGACGGGTTTGTTTCAAGTGAACGTCCTCCGGGGCTCCGCCTCCGTGAGAAGTAAAGAAAGAGTTCACACCAAGAGAGGAAACCCTCTTCTGACAGACCTGACATGTTACATTTAGGGTGTGAGCAGCAGTTGCCTTCTCTTTTC
>CM042215.1:2020203-2044590 GCA_023566465.1 Cottus gobio | reverse complement strand
TGACGTCACTCTTCAGTGTGTTTTGCTCGTCATGCTGCGTGATGCGAGCGGAGACATTTAGTTTCCTGTGTTGAAACACGAGAGGAACCGAACGCCATCTTGTGATTTTCCTCTTTTCTCTGATACGAAGGGTTAACTCGTCTCTTGTCGCCGTGGTTTCCACCAGAAAACGTCCTAAAGTACACTAAAATTTAAAAATCTCCAAATTTAAAACTTAATGATTGAATAGAAAAGAAAGAAACATGCCTCATGGGAGAAATGAAACACAATACTTTACTAAGAATTATCAACTTTTTGTGTTTTTTTCAGACATTGTTTCTAAGGATAACCTGTCTAAAGATTTTTATTTTCTTTTGTCGTTGTTTTTTTTGGATACTGCAATGGACAACAAGTATTCTAACGGCCGACACAGATCTACTCAGAGGGCTCGGTTCACGACATGAGAATAGGGCATCAAACCACCGGGTGAAGGGACTGGACCGACACCCAAAGAAAAGCTACCGGTCTACTGGTTTCTGAGTGTAATCTGGATAGAGCGTCTGATCTGGTTCTACGCTGATGCCCTCGGCGTGAACGGCGCCCCCTGCGGTTCAGTGGCAGATGTTGCGCTGGCCGGGCTGGTGGAGGAAGGCGTTCCGGGCGTGGCTCGCGTGGCGAGGGACCTGCTCCCTGGTGCGGTTCTGGCGTTGGATGCGGTTGCGGCCCAGGTGGCGTCGCTCCACGCGGGCCTTGCCGCGCTGGACCCGGCCCACCTGGGTGACCTTGGCCAGAGCTCCGGCCTGGGCGGTGGCCCCGCGGCTCGCCCTGCCGGACCCGGTGCCGCGGGCGGCGGGGGCGGCGGCGGGTTCGGCCACTCGGCTGCGGAGGGAGGTACAGAAACACATAAATACAGATAAAGGCCTAAAGGTGGCGTGTGGGCGGCGGCCCCTCACCTCACGCTGCTCGCCAGGCTGACCACGCTCTCCTCGCCCACCACGGACAGGCTGCCGGCGGACACCATGGAGAAGTTGCCGGGGGAGACGTACACGGACATGCTGGGGTGCTCGATGAGCAGGTCCTCCATGGGGCTGGCCTCCGCCGTGGCGCCCTCTGCAGTGAAACAGGGGGGAGGGGTGACAAACCAGCTCTCATCCATGCAGCCTCTCCCCGGGCCTCCCGCCCTACCGCCCCCACACTCACTTCCAGAGCCGGGGGACCCTGACGGGGCGCAGGGGGGCGCGGGCCTGGACCGCCTCGGCGGGGTCACGGAGCCCGAGTGGGACGCGCTAGCGCTCGGACAAAACGGGGGGTCGCACGGTGCCGCTGCGCCCCCGGCCCGACCTCTGTGCGTCCTGCGGCGCTTGTGAGGCGGGTGGGGAATCGGGCGTGTGACCAGAGGATTCGATTGGCTACTGTCTGGGAGTGATTGTGCGATCAGTGGGGGTCCCGTCACCGCCTGCACCCCCCCCTCTGAGCCTTCAGGGTGAGACGGACAAGACACGGGAGATGTGGACGCAAATGTGGGAGATTTAAAAAAAAAAAGCCATGCGTGTTGAAAAGGGGAAATTTGTTTTAAAGGACCACATACGCACGCACACACATACCAGTGTGGGAGTGGGGGGGTGGGGGGAGGGGAGGGGGGCGGGTATAATCATAAGTAGGAGGGGAAGAAGGGGGGGTAAGGAAACACAGAACATAAAGAGTCACATCATTAGTTGTGTTGACCCTCTAAGGTTGCGATTATGTCTCATAATGTTCTGCCTCGACTCTCCTGAGAGGAAATATGAAATATGAAGTCGCCATGGCAGCCGTGTGGGAGATCAGGACTGAGCGTCCCCCCCGCCGGCGCCCCGCCAGCCCTTCACATGTTAGTCGTGGGAGACGGGCAGACTCACCGGGCAGGTGGACCAGCATCCAGCCCTCCTCGTCGGCCTCCGTCACGCAGGGCCGCGCCCCCTTCAGCTCGGCCGCCACCTCCTCCACCTCCCCGAACAGCAGGCTGCTCAGGCGCTGGAACATGGCCGCCGCAGGGAGAGTCCTGGTCTCTTTTAAGGGTTAAGTTTGACTTTTGTTTCTCGTATTGCTCGAAGCCCTTTTGCTGGATCTCAGTTTGGACAAACAGGACTGGACCGGCTTCAGTAGTGCAAATGTAAGGATTCACTTGGTTTGGAGCAAAGGCCTGGAGAGAGAGGTGGGGGGGGGGGGGGGGGGGGAGAGAGAGAGAGAGAGAGGGAGATAGAGAGAGGGAGATAGAGGGAGAGAGAGAGGGAGAGAGAGAGGGAGAGAGAGGGAGATAGAGAGGGAGAGGGAGAGAGAGATAGAGATAGAGAGGGAGAGAGAGAGGGATATAGAGAGGGAGAGAGAGGGAGAGAGAGATAGAGAGGGAGAGAGAGAGAGAGATAGAGAGGGAGAGAGAGAGGGAGAGAGAGGGAGGTCAACATTGGGTTAATGTCCTGCTCTGTGTAATAACAGACTTTTATCTCAGACTCGTCCTCACAAGTTGAAACGTTAGCTGATAAAACATCAGAACTTCATGGTGTCGACGTGTTGAAACAGGAAGTGAGTCGTTAACACAGAAGATGTTCTTTAGCTACTTGCATCATGAGGGGGCGGAGCTAAGGAGGAGATGTGGTGTCTCTGGACAACTGACACATGTCTGTCAATACTCTCCAGGTCTCCACCAGAGTAGGAGGAGGAGGAGGGGATGGGAGGAGGAGGAGGAGGAGGAGAGGAGGAGGAGGAGGAGGAGAGGAGGAGGCCCTAACCCTGGACTGATGCAGGATGTCAGAAGACCTGAATATGAGTCGTGTTTTAAGTTTTATTGAATAACTGAAGAGAGGAAACTCAGATCTCTCGTGCTGAGCTCTGGTTCTGGTTTTAACTTTCTGGGTCACGTGTTAAAAATACAATTCCAGTCAATTAAATATAAAAAAGCATTAAAAAGCTGTTTGGGGGTATTTTGTAAAGGAAACGCCCCAAAAATAATAATCTGAGCTGATGTTGTTTTAATGCGTTCTTGAACCAACACACAGTCACGTGACCCGTGACAAACAAACTTTTGGTGACAAGGCTGGGTTTGCATAAGGTGCAGCGAACACACACACACACACACACACACACACACACACACACACACACACACACACACACACACACACACACACACACACAGATAAAAGAGTGTCCAGGGCTCTCTGACCAGTCTAAATATAGCGTGACTGATGCTGCAGATAGCGATGTCCTCGTCTCCGCCTCTTCATCCTGATGATGTGTGTTGTGACAACGTCAGCCTTCTTCTTCCTTCAACAGAGGAACTAGCAGCCACGCTGTGCTAATGGTTCACGAGCACCGAACGTCTTGTGCACACGTTAAATTAAACTCGTATTTCGTTGGATGCCGTGTGGGATGCAGCGACATCTAGTGGTGAGGCTGCAGAATGCAATCACCTGAAGCTTCTCTTGTGTAGAAGAACTACGGCGGACGACTGGAAAAACACCAAGGGCGCCATCTAGAGCCCAATGGTGGGTTTGTCTGCTCTGGGCCACCGTAGGAACAAGGCATGAAGCGGCTCATTCTAAGCTCACGAAACATAACGGTTCATATTTTTAAGAGGATTAAAAACTAAAGAAAACATAGAAATGAATACAACATTCTACTCCTGCCATTAGGTCCTTCTAAAAAAAGAATTGATAAAATAAGTCGTGAAGCTGTATTTGTGGGATGCATTCTTAACATCTGGCTCAGTGAATAATAACCCTCCAGGTTCAAATCTGGTCCATCAATAACCATATTTAACCGTTAATAAAACCTAAAATACAGGAGGACACAGTTATATGACCTTATATGGTGTTTTTATTCAGCAATCACTTGAGAAATAAGATCACTAAAACGTAACAAATAAAAAAGTTGAATTATGGATCTGTCTCTCGACGTTGGTCTTTTTTAACAAGGAGGGGGAGGAGCGGAGCCGGATGGGCGGGGCCTCACGGACTAAAAACAAGACGTCCGTGACGTCCCCGCACGTCACGGACGCTGCCAGAGAGGCTTCGGCTTCTTCTTTTTTTCGGGCGACCGGGAGAACAACAAGACGATGGAGCTCCAGCACGGCGACACGGTGACCTCTGCGGCGGAGCGACGCCGCACATCCGGGTCTCTGGCTGCAGGCGGCGATTGACGTTGTGAAAAAAAAAATAAAATAAAAGGCTGCACACAGCAACACTGTGTACGTTTCATAAAAACATAGAGAGATGATCCATAACGCGGACAGAGGAACTCTGAGCCGCATAAGCTGGAGGCTCACACACACACACACACACACACACACACACACACACACACACACACACACACACACACACCATTTACAGCACAACGGCTGCTGTCTTTTCTTTATTTCTTTATTCTGATGTTATAGGACGTCGAGCTGATCTGAGGTCGGATCCTCCCGTGAGATCCATGACGAGGGCGCGGGAGGATACATGTCCTCTATATTTATCCTGTTGTAGCGCAGCGGTCACACACACACACACACACACACACACACACACACACACACACACACACACACACACACACACACACACACACACACACACACACACACACAAGGAGTACAGACCCTTACCTGCTTCGCGGTGTTGTTCAGCTTGTAAACAGTTGTTAAAGCACAGCTTTAGATAGATCCTTCATGAGGTAGTTACAACACAAAAATAAAAGGCTTTCTTCTCAGAAGAAGGGCTTCGTGTAAAAAATAATGTTTCTACACTTGATGTTTTCTTTTTAGATCATAACATCTGCAGCGTTTGATCTCTCCTCCCCTCCTCTATATATACATATATCTATATATATAGATATATGTATATGTTTCCTTCCTTCTGCTTTGTTGCTGCCTCCAGCTGATCCTCGGATCAGAATGTAGAACGTACAAAACAGCTGATTGTGAGATCACAATACGTTTGGCCACGCCCCCTCCCCCGCCCACATCAAATACACCGGCCAATCAGAATATTACACAGAGCCACAAGTCGGGCCTCTATGTAACAGGGGGCGGGGTGGGGGATGGGGGGGGGGGGGCTGTCAACCTGCAGCCCGGATGGAAACGGTGACTACACTCAGAGGCTGATCCACGATCAGCTGCTGCGGTTTGAGGTCACGCCTGGGGGCTGCTGAGCAGATCCTGGGTCAGTGCCGGTGACTGCTGCGAGTAAAGGGATTGGATCAGTCGAACTGGCGCTGAAAGAAACACATTCTGCAGAAACATTATGATTAGTAATATATAATATTAGACAAGGCATATGTATCTTGTTGTTGCATGTTTATTTTAAGACACTGCATCATCTCAGTGTGCAGAATGCGGTCCAACATGAAAGAGACCGGCTTCTTGCACAGAAACCTCCCGCTCAAACCTTGATTATTACAATTATTAACCAGCAACCATCATAATCATGTTAGCTTTCCTCATCCAGGGATACTCCTGATGTTACTTTCAATTTAATTTTGTAAAAAGAGCTCCCCCCCCCCTCCCCCCCCTTCATCATCCTCCATCTTTTCAATCCGCCTCAGTTTGGGGCGGGACCTCCATGTGCCAGCAGCCAATCAGACGTGCTCTTTCTGAATGCAGCATTTGAGCAACCAATGAGCTGCGGAGCTGGTTTGAAGCCCCCTGGTGGTCACTTCAAAGTCTGCAGTCTGCAGAATTGTGCAAACTGATAACCGATGACATTAGTGTGTGTGTGTGTGTGTGTGTGTGTGTGTGTGTGTGTGTGTGTGTGTCTCTCTAGGTGAGGGATCACGCAGCCTGTTTGTATAAAGTCTATAGAGTGTTATGAGTAATCCTCACTGGGCTTTATGCCTGAAAGCTGCCGTGTCGTGCACGTGTGATGAGTGTGTGTGTGTGTGTGTGTGTGTGTGTGTGTGTGGACACTTTCAGGTTGTATTTCCTTCTTTAGGAAACTTAAGAAGTCAACATGTGTGTCGGCCTCCTGTTGACTCCTCCAGAGGATCAATAGGAAGCTCACAGTGGCTTTTAAGGGAAAGTGTTCCATGTTCCACCCAAAACCAAAGAAGCAGAAGTTACTCTGCTGTGTGTGTGTGTGTGTGTGTGTGTGTGTGTGTGTGTGTGTGTGTGTGTGTGTTCCTCATGATGAAGTCTCCAGCCGACACACTGATGCTGCACACTAACGAGTGTGTTCCTCTCATCCATACAGAGATGCTCATGATGCCTTCAGGGGTCCGGTCTGCTGGGGGTCTCATGAAGGTTCCTGTCAATGAGGCGACACACCTGGGCCCCTCAGGCTTTAGCCTCAACTGCACGCACACACACACACACACACACACACACACACACACACACACACACACACACACACACATTATGTCACACTTATTCCAGCTGCTTCTTTTCCTGCTGCGACCTTCGTCACGTGACCATCAGCGTGAGTCCAGCACGGCACGATAAGGTTTCAGGCTCTACAGTTACCAGGTGTAGCAGGTGCTAAGCAACACACACACACACACACACACACACACACACACACACACACACACACACACACACACACACAACCTTCCATCCACAATATGCCAGATATCTGCAGTTGTTACCTTCAGTTCAGTGGGATGCGAACACAACCTGTCAATCACTATTAGGGAGGAGAGGCCTCTCTCTCTCTGAAGCTGCTTCACTGGATTCCCACAGTTTCCCAAAGCTGCTTCGGGAAAAAGGTGAAGGTCACGGCGATGCCTCTCTCTCTTTGAAAGCAGCCTGTCTTGGCCCCAGCTGGTTTGATACAATATATATAAATATATATTTATATATATATAGTAAAACACTTGGCTTCAGTTTGTTACTTTCCGTCTGTGGCCTCAGATAAAGAATTTCTCTGCATCTCATATTTCCTGTCTGAACATCCTGCCCTCTACAGCACCCTGCAGGCCAGAGATACCCCTCCCCCCACAGCACCCTGCAGGCCAGAGATACCCCTCCCCCCACAGCACCCTGCAGGCCAGAGATACCCCTCCCCCCACAGCACCCTGCAGGCCAGAGATACCCCTCCCCCCACAGCACCCTGCAGGCCAGAGATACCCCTCCCCCCACAGCACCCTGCAGGCCAGAGATACCCCCCCCCCCCCCCCCACAGCACCCTGCAGGCCAGAGACCCCCCCCCCCCCACAGCACCCTGCAGGCCAGAGATACCCCCCCCCCCACCACCAGTCCTTACTCAGCACAGGCTCAACATGGTGGCCCTGTCACCAGTCCAAATCCTGACTACAGATCTGTCATCAACCAGTTGTCCACTTGGGAAGACCCCAAGAAGAAGAAGAAGAAGAAGAAGAAGAAGAAGAAGAAGAAGAAGAAGAAGAAGAAGAAGAAGACCTCCTCCTCTTCCTCATGGCTCCCTACAAGGCCATCACAGCCCGGAAGAGGAGTCCTTGGCAAAGTGTTGATAAACACAGCGTGAGGACAGTCTGTGCCCCCCCCTCTCCTAAACCACGCCCCCTGGAGGCTGCGTTATGAAACAAACGCGTTGGGGCTATTTTAAACCCCCCAAAGGATTAAGCTGCACCGGGGGATGGAAGAACTAATTTAGGGGCTTCTCGTGTCCCACTGAGCAGGAAGCTGCAGGACGTTGGTTCTTCATCCCCACCGAGCCAGCTGAGGAGGAGGAAGAGGAGGAAGAGGAGGAAGAGGAGGAAGAGGAGGAAGAGGAGGAAGAGGAGGAAGAGGAGGAAGAGGAGGAAGAGGAGGAAGAGGGGCCCCTTTGCCCCAAAACATGAGCTGCAGACTAAAGATAGGCACCCACTAGACAGCCACTAAACCACAGCTAGGAACCAGTTTGAACTCGTTCACGTGACGTCACTTCACGTGAGGTTAAAGAGTTGAAACCTGAGACTTTATAATAACGTAACATAACCACCGTCACAGCTGAGTAACTATTTAAATAAACAATGTCCCGACGAGACGAGTACACAGGGGATGTAGCTCAGTGGTAGAGCGCATGCTTTGCATGTATGAGGCCCCGGGTTCAATCCCCGGCATCTCCACTCCTTTTATGTTTTATTCTAAATTATTATTTCCTCAATAACCCTTCCGTTTGTTATTGTGAAATACTTATGTTTATTGTTCTGAACGTATTTGATCACATGTTTTTATATTTTACTTATATCTCAAACTAATGACTTAGCGTGTCAAAATAATCACAAACTATCAGAAGATAATCACTTTTTATATCGAAATAAATACTTAAGCCATTTATAAACAACTTATTATCAAATTAAACACTTCAAATCTCAAAATAATGACACTGTAAGACATGGGTCACTAACTGGCGGACCGCGGTCCGGGTCCGGATCCAAACGCCGTTGTCTCTGGACCCTGGACCGAAAACCAATTATTATTACCAAATTATTAACTGTTGGTGGATCGCTTCTATTTCACCGGCGCAGCTTTTCCTGCCTCTACGGCTCTCGTTCAGCGGTCCAGGAAACACTCTGACCAATCACACGCCTTGAAAATCCTGTCACTTGATCCTACTCGACCAATCACATGTGTGTATTGCGTTAAGCCCCGCCCTCGACTCGAGTAAGACGTTCGCACACACGGGAGCGACGGGAGAGACCTGATAGTTTGAAGTACGTGAGTCAGAGAAGTTATTTCACTTGGCGCTCCAAAAGAGAAATGTGGACATCTTAACCAGAGCCTTGAACCAGGAATGGACAGACTTAAATGTGTATTATTCCCACAACCAGATCTTTAGAGCAAACGGACCGACTCACATCAGAGATTAAGGCCCAGAAAAATAAACCTAAGAGGCCAATATGATCAGAACCCTGACACATGAATTAATATGATCAGAATCCTAACACATGAATTAACTGACCAACAATAATGTTAACAGAGAGGAGAAATGAGCTGAAACAAGTGGGTTAATAACCACAGATGAAGTCCATGCACACACATTTATCTTTTTTGAAAACAAGGATATAATATCTTGGCTCTTTGGATTGACATCACTAGATGCCCGAATAAACTGAATTTGAAGCTGCAAGACAATTCAGTTAAATTAATCTTTCTAACATGATTTATTTAATTTAATTTATATAGTCATGTTTTTCAAAAGCTTTCTGTTTTAAATCCAGGCTTTATTTGCCTTGAAATAAGATATGATAATTTATGTATTATTAGAGTATGTATTATTTATAATTATTCAAGGAAATCTGTAATATTAAATATTGTTTAGATGTTAATTAATTGAACTTTATTTATTTTACAGTCAGTTGTTGACTACATATAGACGTTAATACAACTGTTGGCTACTTCAATACATATGGCACAAAATCATAGCACAAATTTGACATTATTGGGATGTTCCGGACCTTTGCATGAGGAAATTCTCTCGAACTGGACCTCGCGGAATTTTAGTTGAATACCCCTGCTGTAAGATGTCAAAATAGTGTCTCAAAAATAATGACTTAATTATAATGACCAAAATTAAATTTGGTATATATATAAATATATATATTATTGTTTTTTCTGAAACTTTGGTGCCATTTAATGCCATAAAAAATACAATAATAATGTGAATATTAACACAACATCAATGCACTCTGTCTTGTTACACACCATTGTGTTCAAACAAAGAACATTTATATCAATCAAAAATATTTGAAATATGAACTTTAATAAACATACAAAAGTAAAAAGAGTTTGTAGAAACATTTCTGTTATTAAAATGTCTCAAAGAGAAAATCAGATCGAAGCTGCAAGGAACAAAACAAATGACTCATCAAAGAAAGGAAAGAAAGAAGCTTCAGGGCTTTGCAGAACACACACACACACACACACCACACACACACACACACACACACACACACACACACACACACACACACACACACATTCCTCAGTGTCTAGTCTTTAATAATTCCATGATGTGCAGGTTCTAGAGCTCAATCTCTGAGGTCATATTTGTTTGTGGTAACTATTGTCCTCCAGACGCACCCTCACCTGTGTGTGTGTGTGTGTGTGTGTGTGTGTGTGTGTGTGTGTGTGTGTGTGTGTGTGTGTGTGTGTGTGTGTGTGTGTGTGTGTGCATCATTGAACATACTTTGTGTGACTTCTGATTTATGAACTCACCTTAAAAGACCAACGATGTGGTTGTTGGTGTTTGATTGCCCCCTTGTGGCTGATTGCTCTCTCTCTCTCTCTCTCTCTCTCTCTCTCTCTGGATCAGTTCACCACGTGACCAGCTGGTGGCGCCACTGAGTAGTTTCTTTGTGACCTGATGGAGATCTGGAAACGTGGAAATCCATTTCTGACACTGTGATGGAAAAAAAGTCAATATCATAATAAACTATTCCAAAATAATGATCTGTTATCTATAAATAATGACTTAATATCTAAAAAGAATCACATAATATCTCAAATAATGATTTAATATCACAAAATAATGAGATATTATTTTAAAAAAGAGTTAATATCTCAAAATGTTCAACCTTTAGGAAGTGATTATAGTTTTATTCTTTCACTGCAGAGGTCAACATCTGACCTCTAGATGAACTTTAGTGGTGCCATTCATGTCGTAGACATGTTGAGAGCACACACACACACACACACACACACACACACACACACACACACACACACACACACACACACACACACACACACACACACACACACGTCATGTTTGTTTTGGCTGTCATGGAAGTTGAGCTCCGACCCAAACAAATAAAATGATGTGATATTAATAATCTGCTGTTGACGGATTCATTCAAACCTCAGAAAACATGCAGCGACCGTAAATATACACTGCTCAAAAAAATAAAGGGAACACTTAAGCAACACATCCTAGATCTGAATGAATGAAATAGTCTTATTAAATACTTTGTTCTTTACATAGTTGAATGTGCTGACAACAAAATCACACAAAAATGATCAATGAAAATGACATTTATTAACCCATGGAGGTCTGGATTTGGAGTCACACTCAAAATTGAAGTGGAAAAACACACTACAGGCTGATCCAACTTTGATGTAATGTCCTTAAAACAAGTCAAGATGAGGCTCAGTAGTGTGTGTGGCCTCCATGTGCCTGTATGACCTCCCTACAACGCCTGGGCATGCTCCTGATGAGGTGGCGGATGGTCTCCTGAGGGATCTCCTCCCAGACCAGGACTAAAGCATCCGCCAACTCCTGGACAGTCTGGTGCAACGTGGTGTTGGTGGATGGAGCGAGACATGATGTCCCAGATGTGCTCCATTGGATTCAGGTCTGGGGAACGGGCGGGCCAGTCCATAGCATCAATGCCTTCGTCTTGCAGGAACTGCTGACACACTCCAGCCACATGAGGTCTAGCATTGTCTTGCATTAGGAGGAACCCAGGGCCAACCGCACCGGCATATGGTCTCACAAGGGGTCTGAGGATCTCATCTCGGTACCTAATGGAAGTCAGGCTACCTCTGGCGAGCACATGGAGGGCTGTGCGGCCCTCCAAAGAAATGCCACCCCACACCATTACTGACCCACCGCCAAACCGGTCATGCTGGAGGATGTTGCAGGCAGCAGAACGTTCTCCACGGCGTCTCAGACTCTGTCACATGTGCTCAGTGTGAACCTGCTTTCATCTGTGAAGAGCACAGGGCGCCAGTGGCGAATTGGCCAATCTTGGTGTTCTCTGGCAAATGCCAAACGTCCTGCCCGGTGTTGGGCTGTAAGCACAACCCCCACCTGTGGACGTCGGGCCCTCATCCCACCCCCATGGAGTCTGTTTCTGACCGTTTGAGCAGACACATGCACATGGAGGTCATTTTGCAGGGCTCTGGCAGTGCTCCTGCTGTTCCTCCTTGCACAAAGGTGGAGGTAGCGGTCCTGCTGCTGGGTTGTTGCCCTCCTACGGCCTCCTCCACGTCTCCTGATGTACTGGCCTGTCTCCTGGTAGCGCCTCCATGCTCTGGACACTACGCTGACAGACACCGCAAACCTTCTTGCCACAGCTCGCATTGATGTGCCATCCTGGATGAGCTGCACTACCTGAGCCACTTGTGTGGGTTGTAGACTCCGTCTCATGCTGCCACTAGAGTGAAAGCACCGCCAGCATTCAAAAGTGACCAAAACCTCAGCCAGAAAGCATAGGAACTGAGAAGTGGTCTGTGGTCACCACCTGCAGAACCACTCCTTTATTGGGGTGCCTGTCTTGTTAATTGCCTATAATTTCAACCTGTTGTCTATTGATTGTCAGTGTTGCTTCCTAAGTGGCCAGTTTGATTTCACAGAAGTGTGATTGACTTGGCATTGTGTGTGACATTGTGTTGTTTAAGTGTTCCCTTTATTTTTTTGAGCAGTGTATATATTTATATATATAATGTATATATTATATAGACTATTATATATATATACTATATATTTATATTCTACCTAATATATTTATTATATTTATTCTATATATAAATATATATAGAATATATATATATATATTTTATGGACTGTTTTCTGATTAAAACATAAACGTCTCTCGTGTTTCTAGTTTTGTTCCAAAGTGCAGAATGGATTTTTAAACGTCAAAGTCTCAACAACAACAATAACAACAACAACAACAATAACAACAATAACAACAACAACAATAACAACAAGAGTAAAATTTCCCATTTCTTTGAATTATTTGATTTTTACTTCAACAATCGTCAGCTCTGTTTTAAATATCATCCTGTGTTTTGTTGTTACCACGTCAACGATCTGCTGATCATCACCTGTGTTCTCAGTCCTGAACCAGGAAGTGAGTCACCTAACATTGTTTTTTATTTCTTTATTGTAAAACCCAAACACCTGGAGGCCTCGTCCACGATCACAGCAACGCTTCTGCCTCCAAAACAAACACTGAAACGTTAGAAATAAAAACAGCTTTCATACTTCTGAATTTGTATTTTAAGGATCATCCAGTGAGATGAAGCACTTAAGTTTTTGAGGTGGTCCAATCAGGATATAACAAACACACACACACACACACACACACACACACACACACACACACACACACACACACACACACACACACACACACACACACACACGCGTTCAACACTCTGTCACGTAGCCTCAGTCTGCTGCTCTCCACGTGGCCGTGGTCAAGATGGATTTCCACCTGAAAACACTGAGTGTGCACAGACTAGCGTGTGTGTGTGTGTGTGTGTGTGTGTGTTGTCCGTACAAGCAGCGCTGCATTCCAGTGGGATAATCTTATCTTCCTCCCTGCTGAGTTTACCGACCTCTGAACTGTAGGGCAACACACACACACACACACACACACACACACACACACACACACACACACACACACACACACACACACACACACACACTATGCACATTGGAAATGGTGTGAAAGCTCCAGGAGACATGAGCACATCTTTCAGATTCAACACCTTTTTGAATCGTCACGCACACAAAAGGATGTAAACGCACCTGAGGGCCGTTACCCTTCTGAGTCATCAGAGCCATCAGGGCCCCTCAGAGCCATCAGGGCTCGTGGCCCTGATGGCTCTGAGGGGCCCTGATGGCTCTGAGGGAACTGATCATCACTCAGTAAGTGAGTGATGATCCCTGACGCTGGTCTTGAGGAACGATGTGGTGAAGAAATCCCAAATAAAGATTTAGTGACAGCATCTGATGAGTTTCTCTAACATTCACATTCACGTCTTCTTTCTTCTGCTCTTCATTTCCTTTGTTTCCTCATTAACAGCTGATCAGCTGATCAAAGACCTTCTGCAACGTGCACATTACAACCAAACAGGATCTGTTCACCCTGAACCCGCTTCACCCAGTTGTACTGTTGTCCTTCAGCAAACCTGTTTTCTGCCTATTTCTGCCTGTTTTCTGCCTATTTCTGCCTGTTTTCTGCCTGTTTTCTGCCTATTTCTGCTTATTTCTGCCTGTTTTCTGCCTATTTCTGCCTGTTTTCTGCCTATGCCTGTTTTCTGCCTGTTTTCTGAGCACATCTCCTTTCAGACTTGTCCCTGCTTCAGTGTGAAATGACTGAACGTTGAGACACAAACTGTTTTTTTTCCCAGACTAGTTTTGCTCCTGAACCCTAAACTGATCTCAACAATAAGAGCGGTCTGGCTCCCCCGTGTGGCCCAAAGGTGTACTGCATGTATACCTGTGAGACCATTTTTATTATTATAAAATATTCTGTGAACGTCAGACTCAAGGATCACAATACATTGAGAAATTATTGTTTATTTTTTTTCTCCAAATATGACATTTCATAAGCCAACGAATGTACCGGAACCCCCCGACCGACTGTTTTGTCTCTTTAAGCGTTCACATTAAGTTTATACACAGGAAGGCAACTCGTTATTAATAACCAGAGGAAACCAGTTATCATCTCAGCTGGTAAATGAAAGCAGGCTCGAGGGCACAACGCATCACTGTGACCTCACAGGAGGTTTTATTTCTTTAAAATCGTCCCTGAGATCCGAGTGGAGGTTCATGTGTTCAGCTTCTGTCTGAGCGGCCTGTGGGAACAGCGGCCGGAGAGGCCGGAGGCCCGAGAACATCTGTTCTGAGCAGAGAAACGCCTCCGAGTGTCACGAGGTCACAACACAACCACAGTGTGTAATCAGCCTTTTTACAGCCCCAGTGTGTGTGTGTGTGTGTGTGTGCGTCAGGTGGATGTTTCCTTTTGTTGTTATTTTTCTGTCTATGCGAGGGACAAATACAGATGCTCTCAGCTTCATAAGCAACACACACTCATGTAAATGATCTTCACCTCCAGGTCTGAGGCCGAGAGATGAGACACGCCCACTTACGTGTGACAAGGTTAGGGTTATATATAAATATATATATATATGCCCTGGATAGACAGGCGACTTGTCCAGGGTGTACCCTGCCTTCGCCCAATGACAGCTGGGATCGGCTCCAGCGCCTGCGACCCTAAAAGAGGTTCAGATAATGGATGGATGGATGGATATATATACATACATAGAGATAATTGATAATTAGATATAAAGGAAAAAGTACATTAAAAAAATAAAAAAATGCTTGCAACATGACATGAAATGTTTCAATGTTTCAGTGTGTACGTTACAGTGGTTGCACCGTTCTCATGCTCAATGCTTTTATGACTATTTCACAAACTGCAGAAAGACTTTATTAATAACATAGAGAGACTTTATTAATATCATAGAGAGACTTTATTAATATCATGAACTCTGGTTCTTCACCAGATGACAGAATAATGCACATTATGGTGTTTTGAGACATTTTCAAGCATGAAAACAAACATGTTTTAATAAATGTCACGTGCCACTTCAACAGAAACCCGTTTAAACGTTCAGTTCCTCTTAAGCTCTCCAACATGCTGTCAGGCAGCACACAACTCTGATGACTTTCTCGTGTGTGTGTGTGTGTGTGTGTGTGTGTGTTTCTTTACTGCCGCGCTGCCCTCGTGACCTCCAGTCTGCGCGGCGTCGGCGTCAACGAGCTCTAACGACGTGTGAACTTTTGGGCATGCCGCGACAATGGCGCCTTTTGGACAGGTGCATACATTAACCCCCCCCCCCCCCACACACACACACACACACACACACACACACACACACACACACACACACACACACACACACACACACACCACTCAGCCCGCCACAGAGGGCTCTTTGCGATGCTAAGAGGCCGCTGAGGACGCGACATTCCTGCCTAATGTTGGCACCTGATGGCCACCTCGTCTCCTCCGTCACGTGACTCATCAGCCATCAGGCCCTGAACGCAACACCTCTGATGTGATTACTCTTAATCACGCATGCAAACACAACACTTTGTGTCTCACTGGTGAGATAAGATCTGTAAGCACAAAGAAATGACTGTGGCGGGAAACAATACAAACATATACGAGCAGTAGAATAAGTATAAAGACCATTAAAACATTAGAATAGTGAGGTCAATAAATCAAGTACAAATAAATCAACTAAAATGGAAAAAAGGAAATTACATCAATACATATTGAATATGATAGTACAATATGAAGTAAGTAATACTAACACCAGTGCCTAATATAAAGTAAAATACAAAATAAGTATATACTGTTTGTGAAGTGCACACAATGAAAATCCTATTGCATATTATATATATATATATATATATATGTGTGTGTGTTGAAAAATGTAATACAATCATAGAATCATAGAGCAAATAATCGTGAAAATAAGATAATGAAGAATATTTGGACAAAAACAATTCTGGAAGAGATAAAAGTAAAAAAAAAAATGAAACAATCTTCCTTTTTCTTTTATTACTTTCTAATGAATTATTGCACACCTTAAGTATACAAATAATAAAGGTACAAGTTGTATTTAGTGTCTTTACAGTAAGACTTTGTCAGCATTATTCTACAGATGTGTGTGTGTGTGTGTGTGTGTGTGTGTGTGTGTGTGTGTGTGAGCCGATAGAGGACGCTCCAGCTCCAGGTTCCCTCTTCAGTGAAGGAATGGACACATGACGTCATGTGAGGGCACAAAGTGTTTTAATAAACATAAAATAAGGATTTGATTTGACTGCATGTGTTTCGCTGCCTTCTCCTTTTGTTTTGCTTTGAACAAATCATTATTGTGCATCGTTTAGGTAAACAACAACAACAGCAACACCAACAACACCACCTGACCCCCCCCAGTCTGTCTCGGGGGAAGTGAGCCATCAGAGCCGTGAACGCGCATCTAGAAGCGCGCTCTCGGCGTCTCATCGGTCACCTGCGGCGAGGCGCCCTGACGCGCGGGGCGTGTCTCCGCGCGCAGACACGCCCACCCCACCCCGCCGCCTCGCCCCTCTGGTTACTATATGAGGAGGCGACCGTGCGGCCACATCCACTCAGCCCGGTGGTTCGATCTCTGCGTGTCCGCCCGAGACCTGCAGCTGCCCGACCAGGAGGGACTCGACCCGAGCGCGCTCCGCAGCGGGAATCTCTTCGAGTGGACGTGACGCCAGACGTGACGCCAGACCTCAGCATGCCTCGCTCATTCCTGGTCAAGAAGTATTTTTCCAGCAGGAAGCCCTTCTACAGGGAGAGAGAGCTGGAGAGCCAAGCCGGTAGGTGTTCTGTTCCCATTGAGTCTGTTGAAGCATCAGAACCGTCAGGCCGGGTGTTCGATCCTCATGTGGCTCTGCTCACCTTGATAATCTGCTAATGGGAAGCCAGTGGACCCGGTCTGTAACGGGACACCGAGAATGAAAACCAGTTTAGGTCTTTATTAGATTACAACCCGCCTGACTTCCTGTTTCTCTGTGTTCCTCCAGCTTTTGTCCCAGAATGCTTTGCACAGGCCGAGCTCCCGACGCAGGACAGCTTCGCCCTGACCCTCTACCCGTCCAGCCCCTTCTTCAGCTGCACGGCCGCCCTGCTGGCGCCTCTCTCCCCGACCACGCCCCCCTCCCCGCTCGGCCCTCTGGACCTCAGCAGCTCTCCGTCCGGCAGCAGCAGCGAGGAAGAGGAGGAGGACGGCGGGCGCACCTCGGACCCGCCAAGCCCGGACGCCCCGCTGCGCGCCCACCACTGCCCGCTCTGCAGCAGCGGGCACGCCAGCCTCGCGGCGCTGACCCACCACCAGGCGTCCCACCGCCAGAGGACGGAGGCGCTGCCCGCCGAGGCCGCCGCCCGTCCGGCCTTCCACTGCAAACACTGCCCCAAGGAGTACAGCAGCCTGGGCGCCCTGAAGATGCACATCCGGTCCCACACGCTGCCCTGCGTGTGCCCGACCTGCGGCAAGGCCTTCTCCAGGCCGTGGCTGCTGCGAGGACACATCCGCACACACACAGGTACGCCCCCCCCCCCCCCCATCTTTAAGTGACCCCCCACCCCCTGTTTGTAAATGTGACCCTCATTCATATTCATTGCCTCCTGACGTGTGAGTAATGTTGCTGCTCAGCATGCGGCCGTCTAATCTCAGGCTCAAGTAAGTCGGGCTTGTTCCGGCTCTTTTGTTAGTGGAGAACCAATGAGCTCGCTGCTGACTTCTTGTCTCCTCCCACCAGGCGAGCGCCCCTTCACGTGCCAGCACTGTAACCGGGCCTTCGCCGACCGCTCCAACCTGCGCGCCCACCTGCAGACGCACTCCGAGGTGAAGAAGTACCAGTGTGGCTCCTGCTCGCGGACCTTCAGCCGCATGTCGCTGCTGCACAAGCACGGCGCCTCCGGCTGCCGCGCCGCCTCGTAGGCCGGCGGACCGAGACCCTTTCCTACGACACCTGAGGCCCGCTGGGTTTGGAGAAGCCTCCGGGACCCTGTGGGCTCGTGTGTGTGATCTGAGGGCAGCTGGAGATCCAGCTAATTCCCAGGAAGCTCCATCGGTGCCGGCCGGTCCGGGACTCGGGCCATGCTGCAGCTGCTTGGGCGTGTTGTGTGTGTGTGTGTGTGTGTGGATGTCATTCCTCACCACACTATACATACATGGCATGTGTGTGTTGGCACAGCTGTCTGTGTGTGGAGGCGTGTTCGCTGTGACCTCGTCGACCTCTTAAACGTGACCAAACAATAAAACGTCACCAATATTCTCATTTTACAGTCTAAATCATATTTATTTAGACATGTTTTTTTTCTGGGAATATTGTGACCTGCAGTTTTAATGAATGAACTTCTAATGTGCCTTTTTTCTTCTGCAACATGTAAATAAAAAAAAAGCTTTGTTTAAAATCCTTTGTGCTCCAACATTAATTACTATTTCAACGGGTATTGTGTTAACTCGGCTCTAAATGAGTTCATCAGGACAGACATGGCAGTGTGTGTGTGTGTGATAGGTTTGTGTGATGCTGAGTGATGGGGCACACCTGCACACACCTGCCCGGCTGTCAGCGCGCACACAGGCACTCGTGGTAAAGGGGGGAGGGGGAGGGGGGGGGGATACATTGTGGATTTAAAGAAGATGCGGAGCTAGAAAAAAAGTGTGGCTCCATGCAGGTGTCCCCCCTGAGGCCTTGAACCCTCAGGCCACAGAGTCCTGCTCCTCTGGTCCCCTGGAGTCCTGCTACCTGCAGCTCGATCCTGGACCACGGTGGACCAGGTCTCTGTGCACGTACATGCGCTGCTGAGGCGTCACGACTTCTTCCAGCTTCATAGACGACGTTTTGAATGATGCAGAGAGATGCTCTGCCGGAACTGAGCCGCACAGGCCGGAGGTTTGGGATTGGAGCAGGGCGACGTGTGTGTGTGTGTGTGTGACGTGTGTGTGAATCCCACTGAGCCGCTTCCTGCTGCAGGAGGAAAAAATTAAATAAATCTGGACCTGAGAGACGGACACAGATCCATCTGCTCTGGAAGCTCGACTCCGGTTACCGAGGAACTCCTGGAGCTCAGCTGAGAGGGAACATCCAGACATATGGCAGCAATGTGTCTACAATCCCCACTGCCCTCCTGACCCACACACACACACTCACACACACACACACATACATACATACACACACACACACACAGACACCGACGCCAGCACGTCTTAGTGAGGTAACAACGCTTTTCCTCCGATAGCTCTCAGTGTTGAGAGGTGGATGTGTGTGTGTGTGTGACGTGTGTGTGTGTGTGTGTGTGTGTGTGTGTGTGAGGGAGGGAGGGAGGGGTTTGAAGAAGCTCAGGATCAGATTGCATGACTTAGCTTGCCCAAATGTAAACAGCACCCCGAAAAGACTGTGTGACATCCACTCTCACACACACACACTCTCTCACACACACACACACACACACACACACACACACACACGCAGGCATATTGAATAAAGAGATTTACTTTGATCAAGGGGGATTTGACTGCATGTGGGAGTCGTAGCTGCTGCACCTACAGGTGAGTCTGAACTCCACCTGAACTGACGACAGAGAAGGTGCAGCAAGGTGAAGACACACTGAAAGGGTTAAAGTTGTGAGAGGAAAACAGGACAACTCTGATACCTGTCAATCACAGTAAGCTCCGCCCTAAAGCATCCCTGAGGGTATACATCAAGAAAGAAGGTGAGTCATTTATATAGACTTCTATACAACCAGAGGAGTCGCCCCCTGGTGGTCAGGAGAGAGAATGCAGCTTTAACACATGAAGCATAGACTTCTATACAACCAGAGGAGTCGTCCCCTGGTGGTCAGGAAAGAGAATGCAGCTTTAACACATGAAGCATAGACTTCTATACAACCAGAGGAGTCGTCCCCTGGTGGTCAGTAGAGAGAATGCAGCTTTAACACATGAAGCATAGAAGAAGAAAAAAGTCTGAGCTGCGGATTTTCTTATTCTATCTAAGAGCGAATGATGATTAAACGACAAAGAGGATAGCGAGGCAATAGGGTTAGACTTTCTTTTCCGTGGAAATAACAGACGTGAGAAATTTAAACGAGCGGCAATCCTCCTTTTCTTTGTAATCAGGTCAGCATAACATTATTACCTGTTACGGGAAAATCCAATTATTGAATTTGACTGGAGAGCGGGCCGCGAGGCCGGCAGACAGGCCGGCCCTCTTCTTCTGTTCGATGTTGGTATTGTGTGTCTGTCACTAATGGCTCAGGAATGTCACATTAGTCAGGGGCCGCATGCGTGACGCCGCGAACATTAAAACACTTTGAGGAGACCAATATGATATCGCACTCCCTGAAAGACAACGGTGACAGGGCCGGTGATCTCATTGCCTCAAAGCTACAGAATGATCGACTGCCTCCCACACAGCAAACACCAGAACAATGTCCCAAAGCAAGGTGTCAGAGTTGGATTTCAAAACGGCCGACACATATCAAGGACATTGTTTGGGGGCACGTTTCTTTGTACATATTTGTGGAGGTAGATGTTCTGGCAGTATTGGAGGCATTACGTGTCCATCTCCATCTTTGAACTTCAAAAGACAAATCAAAGTCGGCTTGTGATGCTCAAAGCGCCAAAAGAGTACATTTAAAAAACGTAACCAGAAATCATGACCCGGTTATTCAAAGTAATCCAGAGACCTTGTTGTGAGAAGTTTAATGTGTGGCAGTGAGCTTCTCCTTCGCATGTGTGCAGCAGAAGAGATGACGGACTCTTTGGATTGGAGCGACGGGAAGATAAACTAAAGGCACAAACATCTTCCCGAGCTGTGATTCCCTTCGCCGCGTGTTCGTGGTGGTGTTTGGGACGCAGGAAGTGGCCCGTCAGGCTCGCATAAACACACTCTTACAAAGAAGACGCTGCTATGAAGCATCTGGAGCGCTGCTACAGCTGGTTGTGTGCACACGGACGGACGAGTGTGTTCATGGGCGTCGCTCGGGACCGTCGAGGAGGGCGAGCGAGGGCACGTTGCTGAAATCAGAGCTGGCGGAGCCCAGACCCTGCATGGAGCAGGCTGCATGGAGCAGGCTGCAGGGAGCAAGCTGCATGGAGCAAGCTGCATGGAGCAGGCTGCAGGCTGCAGGGAGCAGGCTGCATGCAGGCTGCATGGAGCAGGCTGCATGGAGCAGGCTGCAGGGAGCAGGCTGCATGGAGCAGGCTGCATGCAGGGAGCAGGCTGCAGGGAGCATGCTGCATGCAGGGAGCAGGCTGTATGCAGGGAGAAGGCTGCAGGGAGCAGGCTGTATGCAGGGAGCAGGCTGTATGCAGGGAGCAGGCTGTATGCAGGGAGCAGGCTGTATGCAGGGAGAAGGCTGCAGGGAGCAGGCTGTATGCAGGGAGCAGGCTGTATGCAGGGAGCAGGCTGCATGCAGGGAGCAGGCTGTATGCAGGGAGCAGGCTGCATGCAGGGAGCAGGCTGCATGCAGGGAGCAGGCTGTATGCAGGGAGCAGGCTGTATGCAGGGAGCAGGCTGTATGCAGGGAGCAGGCTGCATGCAGGGAGCAGGCTGCATGCAGGGAGCAGGCTGCATGCAGGGAGCAGGCTGCATGCAGGGAGCAGGCTGTATGCAGGGAGCAGGCTGTATGCAGGGAGCAGGCTGCATGCAGGGAGCAGGCTGCATGCAGGGAGCATGCTGCATGCAGGGAGCAGGCTGCATGCAGGGAGCATGCTGTATGCAGGGAGCAGGCTGTATGCAGGGAGCAGGCTGTATGCAGGGAGCATGCTGTATGCAGGGAGCAGGCTGCATGCAGGGAGAAGGCTGCATGCAGGGAGCAGGCTGCATGCAGGGAGCATGCTGCATGCAGTGAGCAGGCTGTATGCAGGGAGCAGGCTGTATGCAGGGAGCATGCTGTATGCAGGGAGCAGGCTGCATGCAGGGAGAAGGCTGCATGCAGGGAGCAGGCTGCATGCAGGGAGAAGGCTGCAGGGAGAAGGCTGCATGCAGGGAGAAGGCTGCAGGGAGCAGGCTGTATGCAGGGAGCAGGCTGTATGCAGGGAGCAGGCTGTATGCAGGGAGCAGGCTGCATGCAGGGAGAAGGCTGTATGCAGGGAGCATGCTGTATGCAGGGAGCAGGCTGTATGCAGGGAGCAGGCTGCATGCAGGGAGAAGGCTGCATGCAGGGAGCAGGCTGCATGCAGGGAGCAGGCTGTATGCAGGGAGCAGGCTGTATGCAGGGAGCATGCTGTATGCAGGGAGAAGGCTGCATGCAGGGAGAAGGCTGCATGCAGGGAGAAGGCTGCATGCAGGGAGCAGGCTGCATGCAGGGAGCAGGCTGCAGGGAGAAGGCTGCATGCAGGGAGCAGGCTGCATGCAGGGAGCAGGCTGCAGGGAGAAGGCTGCATGCAGGGAGAAGGCTGCATGCAGGGAGAAGGCTGCAGGGAGAAGGCTGCAGGGAGCAGGCTGTATGCAGGGAGCAGGTCAAGCCGTGTGTCACCAACGTGATCTGATTTCATCATATTTATTAAAAATAACTAAATATTTCACAATATTTCCCTCAACCTAACTAAGTAGTATCCTGTGGAGACGGACCTTTATTTTGAAAGTTCTTCCTGGACGTAACTGGTGCTGCTGGACCTTCGTCAGAGGACGAGTTGCTCAACGTTCCTCCAGGCTGTGACATCACGGGGATGGCGTACAGCTTGAAGGGTGAACTGGGGATAAGAAGATGATAATGGGAGGGGAAAAAGGGAGGGGAGATATGGACATGGGGGAGGAAGGGGGCGGAGGGGGGAGGAAGAGGAGGAAGGGGGAGTCTGGTGAAGAACGAATGTTTCTGTTCGCGGGGGGGGGGGGGGGGGCTGCACGAAGAACTCACATCTCTGGACAAACGGACCGGTTTTACCCAAGGACAGGATATGGTATTATGAGGGGGACCACGCTGTTTCCTGCCTCCCACCCCTCCTTCAATAGTGTGTTATGTGTGTACTATGTGTGTGTTATGTGTGTGTTATGTGTGTGTTATGTGTGTGCTACGTGGCTGGTGCTGTTTCCCCCTGAACACACACCCTCTGTGTGCCACAGGTCAGAGGTAGAGAGGATGAGGAGATGAGTTTTCCATTGCAGCCAAAAAGTTCAAAGCCCAGTTGATCAACAGTGTTGAGCCGCGGTTGAAATTGCTACTTTTTCTCGTTATCATTTTGACAGACAGCGATTCAGTCATTATGTATTATTACACGCATTTTAGTTTAGAATTTTATAAATTAATACATTTGTCTTTCACTAGAAATTGAGTTTTGTGTTTGTCTTTCAGTAATAATTGATATACAGGCGGCAACCTGCATTCTCTCTCCTGACCACCAGAGGGCGACTCCTCTGGTTGTATAGAAGTATATGTTTCATGTGTTAAAGCTGCATTCTCTCTCCTGACCACCAGGGGGCGACTCCTCTGGTTGTATAGAAGTCTAAGCTTCATGTGTTAAAGCTACATTCTCTCTCCTGACCACCAGGGGGCGACTCCTCTGGTTGTATAGAAGTCTATGCTTCATGTGTTAAAGCTGCATTCTCTCTCCTGACCACCAGGGGCCGACTCCTCTGGTTGTATAGAAGTCTAAGCTTCATGTGTTAAAGCTACATTCTCTCTCCTGACCACCAGGGGGCGACTCCTCTGGTTGTATAGAAGTCTATGCTTCATGTGTTAAAGCTGCATTCTCTCTCCTGACCACCAGGGGGTGACTCCTCTGGTTGTATAGAAGTCAATGCTTCATGTGTTAAAGCTGCATTCTCTCTCCTGACCACCAGGGGGCGACTCCTCTGGTTGTATAGAAGTCTATGCTTCATGTGTTAAAGCTGCATTCTCTCTCCTGTCCACCAGGGGGCGACTCCTCTGGTTGTATAGAAGTCTATGCTTCATGTCTACATCACTCCTTCGCATCCAAATATGGTCTCTTCCTGTTCATTGGCTGCAAAAACAACAACATGGCATGATAGCCTGGTGGAATTAGCAAGATAGCTAAGTAGCTATCTGTCTACTAGTTAGCTTGCAAGTTAGCTTGCGGCTACAGAAAGGCCATGCTGAACGACTCACAGCTCATCATATCCAAGAGGACGTCTCTGGTGTGTAACTTCAGACCTCTACTTCCTGTTTCCCCCCAGA